>VXBU01015071.1:449264-466459 GCA_013400315.1 Bombycilla garrulus | reverse complement strand
GGAATGAGAAGATATCTTAGAAAGGGGGGAGGGAAGGAACCACGAGTAGTGATATTTGAAGAGAGGTGTGTGTTAGAGGAGCAATGAGCATAAGGAAGCCAGCCTGCCTGTTCCTCCCCCTTCCTAATCATAGCCTTTACTCACAGACAAAACTCCCTCCCTCTCTCATTCACTCACTCACTTTAGGCCAATCCGTCCTCTCTCTCTCTCTCCCTCTCTCTGTGTCTCTCTCCTACTCTGAGACAGAGTCAGAACTCTTCTCCCTGACAGCCACAAACATCTACAGCACTTATTGCATTCAGAGAGGGAACCTGCAAACAAAACTTCACAGAAAACTTTTGGTTCTTGTTCCAGAGAATTTGCTGAAGAGAAGGAAAAACAAACAAACAAACAAACAAACTAAACCAGCCCCCAAAAAAACTGTTCGTGAAGGGGGAGGAAAAGCAGGGCCTTTTAAAAAGGGAATCACAACAACTTTTGCTGCCAGGATGCCTTTGCTTTGGAAGAGAGGATTTCTGTTGGTGCTTTGCTGGATTATAGTGAGGAGTTCCCCAACCCCAGGATCCGAGGGACACAGTTCAGTCACTGACTGTCCATCATGTGCCCTTGCCACGCTCTCAAAGGATGTGCCCAGCTCACAACCTGAGATGGTGGAAGCAGTAAAGAAGCACATACTGAACATGTTGCACTTGAGGGACAGACCTAATATCACCCAGCCAGTGCCCAAGGCAGCACTTTTAAATGCCATCAAAAAACTCCACGTGGGAAAGGTGGGAGAGGATGGTTATGTGGAAATAGAGGATGATGTTGGAAGAAGAGCCGAAATGAATGAAGTTGTGGAGCAAACCTCAGAAATCATCACTTTTGCAGAATCAGGTGAGTGCTTGAAAAACAAACCTGTAAAATATCCTTTGTTCCCAAACTGAAAAATATCCTTTGTGCCAAAACTGCAATTAACTTATTTTCTTCTCCTCAGCAAAAATATTTTCTGCAATGTTGTAGGGTGAGACTTGGGGGAGGAGGAGGACTGTGATGGGGGGTTAGGAGTCTGAAGGAATTTGATTTTTCTGACTTAGACTTGGCTACAGATTACACTTGTTAAGCACAGTCAGTCACACAGGGAGGAAGCTCTCTAACCAATCTTAAACATAAAGTCAGGCTGCAGCAGGGTCCTCCAAACTCTGCCTGTAAATCCAGAGCACTTGCAGTAAAGGGCTGGATTGCAGAGTTGATGGTGAAAGAAAAAAGGCTGTAGTATTTTGGGGAGTTTATCAAGACAGAAAGTCTGACAAAGTCTGAACTGCAAACCACTTCATAAACAGCTCTTTCATGTAAAAGTGGAAGTTATAAAATCAGATGAAGTACCTTTAAGTTTTAGAAGTGAGAGGGCTTTTTTGTGGTTTTTTTCCCTTTTTTTTTTTTTTTCTTAATTTAACACAGCATCTTCGGCAATAAAGATTTGCAGGGACTGTCAGATGACTTCAATAGAACTGGACAAGTTGCTGTAGCTGATCCAATTTGTAATGCAGACTTCTGCATACTGGAAAAAACATTCTACTCTTAAAACACGCCTGCCAAAAAATTCAGCCTTGGTAGGGTGTATTTTGAACTCTTTCACAGTTCTTTTTGCCCTAACTCTTAGGCAGTAAGAGCTCAGAATATACATATTTAGTAAGTAAAGTCTTAAGGCTCACAGAAACTGCCCATAGGAAACAGTTCTAAAGTTGTACTTTGCTGTCTTGTTCCTACATGAATAGAACCAGAACACGTTTTTATTCAATGTATTTGTATCTGCACATATATCTGTTAGTGTACGTGGGTATGCTAATGCATGAATCAATAGCAGTTACTTGCAATAAGTCTATCATCTAACTAACAGCAACTTTTTATGATGCTGTCTAGCCAAAGCATTTTTCCTGTTGCCAAGACGGTTTTAAAAGAATGTCATTGTTTTGTTTGGTACAGCATATGGTAGGCAAAGTATGCAAAGGAACTCCAAGCATTTTTGTTTAAAAGTTTGCTGCAGCAGTATAAACAATTAAGACAACACTCAGAGTTTCCAGTCCTGAAAACCTGTTGACTCAGATGTTCTGATTGCAGGGAAGCCATGCACAAAAAGTGTGCATGCTTTTAAGTGAAGAAATTCTTGCTGGCTCTCTGATTTCCAACTGTACAAGGAGCCCTTGCCTTTGGAGTCCTTGTCAATATACACATTATCAGTTCTTTCAGCATGAGAGCTCAGGCTTTTCAGTTTTTCCACCCCCTCCACTTCAGAAAGCAGGGAGAAGGTGTCAATGCCAGAGGTCATTAGAAGCAGGGGTAGCTCAACATTAGTTTAGAAATGGATTTATAAAAGCAAGGAAACCTCTAGGTTGTGTATGAGTCGGATTCCCCACCTGGTCTTCAGCAGCTCACTCTGAGCACAGTGGAACACATATGGCATGAACAGTGGTTTCTCTTCACTGTGTGCGTCGCAATCATTTGTAAACACATTATTGTCTCTCCTGAGCTCTGACACAAAGGAATTTGGAATTTGATATATGCCTACTCTGTACAATACCCTCCAACAGCGGCTCCCGAAGCCATTGGCTCTTGGGGTCACGTGAGCAGCAAAAATCATGCCATTGCCCACACACTGGCCAATCATGCTGCCACTGATCCCCTGCCACCAGCAACACGTCACTCGGCTTGATTTACATAGCGTTGTCCTACTGCTGACAGACAAATTACTTGAAGAGGACTTATGCTATGGAACTGCAGAACAGAGGCATCCACTGTGTTCTCATGCCTTCTCCTCCCTGCCACAGCTCTCTTCCTTCGTACTAAGATGATCCTGGAAGCCCAGGCGGGAGGGCTGCTCTGTCCATATTTTCCACAACTGCTACCTTTCCATACCTCTTTGATTTGGGTCAAGGGAGGGAGAATTAGCAACCTAAAACCAAGCTCTGGCTTATAATGGAAATGATAAATTCACTCTGTGGAGTAACTTCAAATTTCTGAAGGATATTCTTCATCTGCAGCCATTCATATAAGGGACTTGCTAACATCAGAGGATCTAACACGTTTTTCAGGTGCCAATGCTGCAACAACTTAAGTAAACTCTACTTGAGATCCTGTCCTCTTGTGCACTGGCAGTTTTGCCTGTCAAATATCAAACCAGTATTTCTTTCCTGTAAAGAAAAGTGAGGCAAAAACCAAATGTCGTATAGGAAGTATGAGTTAAAAAGACAGGAATAGAATATAGCCACAGGGACAGTCTCCACTTTTCATTCTATGGGAACTGGGAATAGCATGAAGAAGTTTAAGCACCAAGCAGGAGACGAAACGTGTTCCGCTCACAGCCAGGGTAATGTGTTTCCTGCTTTTAATGTCAAACTCACTCTGCCTCGATAGAGGGCAATAAGAAATCAATGAAAATGAATGAAAACATCTCGTATTGTATTAAGTAAAGGTCTGTAAAAATAAAAAAAATACTTTAGGTTTCTTGTTTCTTTGGATACGGCTTGACATAAACCAGTCTCTCCCTATGCCTTTAAGATGCCCCATTTACTACTTGGCTTTATAAAAAAAAGTAGTATTACCATCTATCATCAGCCATATTCTCAAACATACAAAGAAATGGAGTGAATGAACGAACAGTGTCCTGTGCATGCAGCTCTGGCTTGAGATTGCTATTTTCTAAAATAGACCAAAATTCAAACAAGCACAGACTTCAGACAATTAGAGGGGAAATAAATGCAGTAAACTTGTCTGAAGCACAGGTGTAGTTATGTTCAGGAAATCAGCAAAATAGTTGTCAGGTAGTTTTCACAGCTAACAAATCCAGACAGATCTCTGCAAAACTAATGACTGTGAGTATTGGGTAAAAGTTACAAATGCACCCTACTGTCCTTTGGCACTCATACAAGTAAAACATGAATATTACGTTCTACTTGCATAGTGAACTAAGATTACTAACCTCAGTTGGTTCTGCTGCAAGCGTAGCTGTGCCAGAGTTCTGTGTGTTACTTCAAAGTCTTAAAAACAGTTTTTTTAATAGAGGGGTCATATAATTTTATGACAAGCGAATCCAAAATGTTTGATAACAGAGATACTTAATACTTATAAATACGATTGGCTATTAACTTGTTCACTATTTTAAGTGGACAGCTTATTAGGCAGATCTGGGATTTTGCCAACTGAATTTGATCCTGGCTACTAAACTACCAATGAAAGGGGTTGCTAACTTCAGCCCCTAAGAAAGTGATAGTAATTATTGGATGGAAATACTGAAACATAAGGTTTATCATCAGAAGAAATTCCAGGGAAAAAAAAATAAAAGAAAGAGAGAAGTCTGCCCGTTATTTATACCACTTCTACAGTTTTGTACCACTTCATACAGAACTTAAGGTGAACTGACTTGATCATGTGATGTCTACTTTCATGTGTAACACATGTACGTACATATTCATGTCTTTTCCCAGAATATTCCCACCCTATAAAACCAAGCTGGAAGTTCAGAGGAATAAAAAACCAAAGGATGTGATGCTTATGTATTTTGAATATATTTAACAATTTTCTTTTGAAAAGAACTTTATTTAAGGGTACAAGTATTCCTGCTGAATAACGAACGGCCACGAGAGGGCACACTCCAAAGGCTTTTTACTCCACACGAGGCAACCTTCATGCAAACTCTTATTTTTACCTAGTTGGATTCTGAATCCCAGAGATCTTTGTGCTTATCTGTAGCTGCTCTGAGAGGGGCTTGATTCTATCTTCTAGTTTATTTAAAAGTCAGGGATTCACTGGAATGAAAAGCTTCAAGGAAATTAATGCAGGAAGGAAATTGGTGAAGGGGTAAAAAAGATGAACTGATGGATGCTATAAGTGCTGGAAACCAAGAGAAATCAGAAATTATAAATATTATTTTTTTTTTTACAAGATACTGGGAAATGTGACCATGAATCATCATCTGAGATGATTTGCTCAGATCTTTATTTTTAATGCAGTGTCCTCAGCTTTTAGAAAACAAGCCTATTTTCCCTTGATGTTTTTTTTCTTTTTTTTCCCCTCCTAGGCATGCCAAATCAAAGATTTCAAGTTTAGCAGATGAAAGCAAGTTACTTCCAGAGGAAAAAAGCCATTCTGTATTAATCTGTTTCATTGTATCAAAACATGAGAATTCAGGGGGCTTGGTTGGTTTTAAGAATGACCTGAGAAAGCATAGATGAATCTAGGAAGGTGGGAACCAGTTCAGAAACACATGCTCGAGAGACAGAAAGTACTGTACATGTCTATCTCTGTGCAGTCAGGCCCACAGTTTTGCGTGCTAGTAGGAAATATCTGAATATGTACTTTACTGTATATGCATAGAAGCACACGTATGTCCTTACATACAGGTGTGCCAGGGCAGGCATGCTCTTAATACCTGCGCCTGTACCCATAACATTCCTGCAGACAAGAATGTGCATTCATGTGTTTTTCCTCTCTGCAGGATATATCTACCTTGCATACATGTAAGTGATTCATGCTGAGGAGTTCTTATATCTATATCTATATATAGAGATGTGCCTGTGAGAAGGCAATCTCATTTAATGCAACAGAGCTTTGAAACGTTGATTTAGGATTGAAGCTTAGTTTACTGCAAGCAACTAGAAGTTCTGTTATTCATTTCAATGGGCTTGGGATATGGGCCTTAGTGTACAGAAATTAAATATTTTAATGAAAACAGACAGGCAGTCTCTGATCCAATTAATTTTAGAATTTACAGCAAATTATTACAAAAATGCACAAAAAATGGCCCTCTCCAAAAAAAGAAAAAAGAAAAAAAAAAAAGATGAAGAGTTTTGATTGTGTTTACCTTGGAATATTTTTACTGGTGCAAATGATCCAAAACTTTTCTTGAGCTATTTTAGACGTAAATGAAGAAATCAAATAAAAAAACACCAAAACAACTTCAACCAAACAAACACCTTTTTTGTTTCTAAATATTTAAAGCCATGTGGGGGAAGGGCTTTCAATTTGGAAAGAACTCAAAGCTGTGGATGTAAAGTGCTTCCCTCTTAACAACATAGCAGAGGAGAGTCAAGGTTCACCAGAACTGAATTATTTCACATTCTGAATGACCTTGTCAATGCCTCTTTGGGTTAACCTTTCAAGAAAAAGTATTTAAATAGAGTTGCTGCTGGTTTTTTTCCCCCACGAATGCTCGGAGAATAGTTCCTTTTCCTGATTTTCTTTTTCGGTTAATTTTTCTCTTACAACAAAATCTCCCTTTTCTGACAGCTAATGGTAGGTGAGCATAAAGATAAGGTATTAATTGTGCCCTCATTTCTCCTGCCACTGTAAGAGGCAACAGTAAGGGAGCAGGAATGAAAGTGTGCAACCTGAATGACTGGTCACATATGCCAGATAATGAATAATCAGAATAAATGGTTTGCCAGTGATCCATAGGCTGAAATGCATTCACAGAAACAGCCACTGTTAACTGTGGCAATAGGGCATTTGTAACCATCAGTCTGCCTAGGGGATAATCACCAGACGATAACACTAAATTCTCTGAATAAATTTTGTGCTGCGAAGAATTAATCTAACTCCAGCGGTCACTCATTAGTAAACATTTTGAGCAATTATCTCTCAATAACCATGCTCTTCTCTTCACTCTCTTTAGAGGAACCTTTCTAGTAACCTATTTTTTTTCTGTCTCCTGGGGAACGGAAATGAGAAGTGAAGGGAAGGATGCTTTTGAATGTAATTACAGATTGGCACGCAGTACAAATTCCCCCAAATCTAAACATAGGCGGTAGTAAAGTTAGCAACTAAAAAAGGAAAAAAAAGCTTGCTTTGTATGGAAAAACAGTTCACTTACAGTATAATGTGAAAATATTTCAAAATTAAGCACTGGTGAAGCATAGAAATTTAAAGCGACAGCACCTTCTTCCACACTTACACATTATTTTCAAAGGAAAATAAATCCTGTGTGTTAAGAGAAATTAAGAATAAGCCACATTATAATGTCACAAAGGATAATCAATTTCATTATGAAAGAAAAAGCCTTAATAATTTAGCATATAGATAAAGAAAATTTAAACATAATCGCATTTCACTCAGAAGAAGAGACTCTCAATTGTATAGCTTCAACCGCACCTAGTATATATATATATAGCTTGAACTAGCAGGGCTTGATCTTGAATTCTGCTGCAAATTGCAGATAACAGGACTTCAACTTCATAGTTAAAGCCGACCATACTGAAGGAAGAATCCTTAGCCTCAGAGGAGGAGAACACTGGACCTACAGATTCCTGCTGGAGCACAGCATGGGTTACCTCATGCAGGGCTATCCCTCCAGTCCCCCCATGACTGCACCCTCAAGGGTTCTGCCCATCTCTCCACGGGTTCTTGTGCCATGCAATTGCGGCTTGGGATCAGGTGCTGACTGCAGAGTCCTATGTGAGCCCTGGTCAGCCCCTCCAGAGGTGGAGAGAAGGGTACCTGTGCAGGCTCCCCTCTGCTCACATGTTCAGGTTTCTCTCCTAAAAAGGTGCAAGAGCACTAGTGAAGAGAAAAACAGATATGAGAAAACTCCCATGCTATATATACTGGTACACTTTCTTTCCATTCAGTAACTCCTTCCATTAAATCTTTTACCATATATGCACTACTTATTAGAGCTTGTATTTTTAACCGCTTCTCACATCATTTGCTGGTGTGACTCGCCCTGCTAGACTGCTCCTTTGGCATCACAGCCCTCCTTCTGGAAGGGACTTTGCTCGGCAGTAAAGCAGAGAGGTGACCTCCCCAAAGTTTTGGGAAAGGGAAATGCGGAAAAGCAATCAAAAGGAGCCCAAAGTAATCCCTTGTCTCCTTTTTCAGCTGCCTTCTGCTATGATAACAATCCAGGCTGTTGACATTGCTGTTTCTATGAGGATGGAAGTGATAAAGGCATTATCACTGTTGGGCTGTGGGTCTTTCCTCAGCGGTCAGGCAGGAGGAGCAGGATGATTACAAATGGAAAAAGACCCTTGCAAATCAGCTGTGGCAAATGTAAAGGCAGGACAAAAGGGTAAACATTACCAAATGTAATTATGGAAGTGATACCACCCTCAAATTTCAGGAATCTCCTTTTACCTTCAGTTTGATGAACAGTATATTTTTCTGAAGCTTTGATCCTGATCATTAATTCAGACCTAAAAGGAAAGGCTGCTAAATACTGAAGAAATATCTGGAGAAAAATAAACACAGATTTTTTTTTTCTTTTTCTCAGAACACTTGAGGAATTTATTTTATTGTAGCACTGAACCTTTTGGAAACAAAGATCCTGTTATAAAGTGAATGTGTAACCATAATAAGCCAGATCCTGGGGTCTCAATTTGATTTTAGCACAGGCCAAACACTGATTTCAAAATGAGCTTGTTTGAGAACAGTGACCTCTTAAAAACTGCAGGATTCATACCATTTGTGCTGTGTGATCGTAACAAACTAGTTGTGAATGTGGAGAGAATTCAGAAAAGCTTCGTTTTTTCCTAATGTGAAAGCATGCTTTTTATCCTCAACCTTGCACCATTCCCAGTCTCCTTCTAAAAAGATCTATGAAAGGGAAAGTGTTTTTTAATTGCTATAAAACCTTTTATTAGCTATGCAGGTTTCAGGATTTTGTTTCATTCAGAAATATTAGGCTCAGATAAGCTTCCTGCATCTTTTTTCTTTAGAATCTTAATCCACCTTTTGTTTCTGAAAATGTAGCCAACCACATCCAGAGAGGCTGTTATTGTAGCTAACAACCTACAAGGAGGCTCTTATCCCTGTATAAGGACATGTCTTAGGCTACCTTGTTCATGCTCAGTTCCCTTAAGTAAAGAAAAAGCAAGCACGCATGTACTTTCACCATACTGTTCAAATATTTTTAATAATGAGGAAGAATTCTAATTTCACACACATACATAGAGGAGCATTTGAAAAGCTATTTAAAAGGGTTCTTGAGGTCCTATTTCTTTCATGTAATATTTGTCTAAAAGACTGCTTGCATCACTATGCTTCTGGCCAGTGCCAAAGGTAATATGAATATTTGCTGTTGCAGATGCATCACTTCATAACTATTTTCAACTCCCACTAGCATGGAAACAGAAGAATGTGAAATACCATGCACTAGCACTTAACGGTGTTAGGTTATTCTGTAATGCAGGGCTGTCTGGCTCTTCAGATTAGGTGGGTCATACAACCTCTTCCTCTGTTCAGCCAGGTCTGCACGCCTCACCAGCTTTCTCCAGAGCATGTGACCAGACCAGATTTTTGTCCATGCCCAGTACAGCTGATCTGCTCACGCACTCAACACAGTTGATCTGATCATGCAGATGACCCTTGCTAGTGTCAGAACTGCTGTCCGTGCCCAGCTTGGTCTCTCAAGGATACAAAATAAGTATGGCAATTCCCAGCAATTCATGCTTATTCCATACACAAGTCTGTGAACTCTGGTGAAAGAGAGCAGCTGAGAAGTTGCTGGTGCCACAAGACCTGCTGCAGCTTGATCTAAACCACCTTTTTTTCCCACCAAGGTTTGCTTGGGTAGAGGCAGCAAGCAGAATGGGTTGGATGGAGAGTCATGGTTGGCAGCAACCAACCCTTGGCCTATCACCTGCCTTCAGGTTCCCTTGAAGTCCAGGCCACCCTCAGAGAGGATTTATCAGGACTGGGAAGGGATAACCTAAAGTTAGAAGCTTGCTTTAGAAGGAGAGTCAGGGGGAGTAAAGCTAGAGGCTGGCTGGTTCTCACAGCTCTTAGAAATATATATTCTCAAAGAGAAAACTCTATAACACTGTGTGTACAAGGCAATCAGCCTTTTGGACCAGACTTCCTTTGTACTGGAGGGGTGTCGTTGTACAACTCCTCATGCTCTGAAACTGAGTCAGGAGTGAGATTCGTGTCTATCACCTGACCTCTGCTCCAACACTGCTGGTAGCTTTGACATAGTTTGACTACCAAAATGGAAAAGACAAACAGCATTAGCCATTCAGTCATTATTGAATGAATCAATTTAAAAATAATAGAAAAAGAGTAATTGCATTATGCCCTCACAGTACTGGTCAGCTTGCTTTGTCTTTTTTATAAGCTACTTCCTTTTCTAAAACACAGTCCCACTGGTTCGTGTAGCTCCCTGAGAAATTAATGTAACTCACTCTGGAGACTGGCATCAGCTGTCTGTGAGAAGCAGTTAACACAAACCATGTGTTTCCACATCTCAGTGACAGTTAAAGTCTACAATTTTACACTCTCACTTAGAGGGAAAACAAAAACAAAACACTGTGCTCTTTGGACACTGTAATTCAGAAATGCCTTTCTCTTTGACCTGGAAATGCCACGAGGGAAAGCTGAATGTGTCAGTGCTAATACTTCACAGAGAAGAAAAGCAACAGGTAGCTCAAGGGGCAGAACAGCCTGCCTACACAGAAATCAGCAACTCCTGAATTTGCAAGGTAGTTGTCTCTGGTGAATTTGCTCTTGTCTTGTCTCACCTGAGAATGGGTTAACAGGGGAATGGTCAGGGAAGTTGTGAATTCAGTTGCAGTGGGAAGCAAGGAGAAGAGCCTTGATATAATGAGGGCATTTTTTCCTATATGTGTCCAGCTACTTCTGTTTTAATCACCACTTGCTGTTTTTAGGGTGCAAACTTCTGGTTCACTGACAAGAAGAGTTGCTGCACAGAAAATGTGGTAAACAACTATGGGTAGCTCAAGAATAATATTAATAACAAAATGATAATTATGAATACTGTTTCTTTCTCACTAAGGCCAGATATCTGTACATTGCAAATATGTGACCCCAGTCCATTCTGGCCTCAATGCTGAGAAGAAACAAAAGACATCGTCAGGGATTTTTTCTTTGTCAAGAAAATAAAAAAGTACTTCTCTTGAAAAAATAATGTCACCACCACCCCCCAGCTAATTCATTCTCTCTTAACTTCTTCATGCTCTAGTGATCAAATCATTAAACAGCCCTCATTATTCATTCCAACTTCTGCCAGGGATATGAGCTCTGTATCCGAGAACACCTCCTCACCATCACAATCATCATAATGACATCTCAGCAAGTTGATACAATTATGCCAGAGAACCATCCCCATAATTATACAGTTCTTTAGCTCGTTTCTCAGTTTATTCACCATTAGTATTATCACAGCAAGTACAGTGTGTTAAATTAGGAACAGGATCTACAGCTAACATCTAACAGGATGAAAAGTCTGCCTGCTGCAATTCTTCAATTCTTTACAATATAACACTGCAAACTTCTTAAACCTGACGCTCATATTTTAGCATGTGTTTGTTCTTGAAACAATAGATATTTATAACTAATTTCAAGATGCAAATGAAGAATGTATCTTTATGGAGGGAGAAAGGATAAACCTCTTTCCCACAATACTTTCAAAGTATTGCTGAAGAATTGGCAGCACTGGAGCTCATTCCCTAGCTAGATATTAGGCATAGATTTTTATGCATATGGTACATAAGGACTGCCATCATAAAGCATTTTTTCCTTTCAGCTAACAGAGATCACAAAGAAAGCTTAAGCAAATGAACCCTTGGCACTGGTACTTATTTGCCATGGGATGCTTTACATTAATGACTATATTTTTACTGTGAAAAATTCTTTGGTTAAAAGATGCTGGAAAACAGGGAAATATATACTTTTCTAAAAAGAGAATTTTCACAAAACAGAAACTGAGGGGGTGAAGGAAGGTTAGAACAGAAGATGCATACAAATTTTAAGAACCAATTAGAAAACCTAGGGCATTTCATGCCTGTGGAAAAAAAGAAGTCTCTTTAACAAAATGCAAGGAGACATACTAACAAGTTCTTCCTGTCTATTTCCATTTACCAAATCAGGCACAGCCAAGAAAATGTTGCACTTTGAGATTTCCAAGGAAGGCAGTGAGTTATCAGTGGTGGAGCATGCTGAAGTGTGGCTCTTCCTGAAGGTCTCCAAGGCCAACCGGAGCAGGACAAAAGTCACCATCCGCCTGTTTCAACAGCAGCGGCAGCCAAAAGGCAATTCTGAAGGAGCAGAAGATGCAGAGGATGGGGGGCTGAAAGGTGAAAAGAGTGAGACTTTGATTTCAGAAAAGGCAGTGGACACCCGTAAGAGCACTTGGCACATCTTCCCTGTCTCCAGCAGTGTCCAGAGACTCCTGGACCAAGGCAAGAACTCTTTGGATGTGCGGATTGCCTGTGACCTGTGTCAAGAGACTGGAGCCAACCTGGTGCTACTGGGCAAGAAGAAGAAAAAAGATGATGATGGGGAAGGGAAAGAAAAGGAACCTGGAGAATTCACAGGAGAGGAGGAGAAGGAGCAATCACATCGGCCCTTCTTGATGATGCTTGCCCGGCACTCAGAGGATCGCCAGCACCGGCGGCGGAGACGAGGCCTGGAGTGTGATGGCAAAGTCAACATCTGCTGCAAGAAGCAGTTCTTTGTCAGCTTCAAGGACATAGGATGGAGTGACTGGATCATTGCTCCTACAGGTTATCATGCCAACTACTGCGAAGGAGAGTGTCCCAGCCATATAGCGGGCACATCTGGTTCATCATTATCTTTCCACTCCACTGTCATCAACCACTACCGCATGCGGGGCCATAGCCCCTTTGCCAACCTCAAATCATGTTGTGTGCCCACCAAGCTCCGGCCTATGTCGATGCTCTACTACGATGATGGCCAGAACATCATTAAGAAAGACATACAGAATATGATTGTGGAGGAGTGTGGCTGTTCGTAGATGCTGGTGTGCACAAGACCCTTCTTGTTAAGAAGAAAATGTATCAAAAGCCCAAGAAGAGGAAAGACTAGACCAGGTATAATATTTTTTGAGTGAGTGAAACAATCATCAGAAATATAAGCAAAAACAGAAGAGAGCAAGAAAAGAGAGAGAGAGAAAAAAAGAAAAAAAGCAAACTTATGAAGGATCTGAAAAGACTTCAGCTATAAAAAAGGAAGAAAATGCCATGAAGCTGGGCTTGAATAAAATAGGTCTGAATGGTGGTATGGGTTGGGGATTTCCCCTTCCTTTCAGTATGTTCCTTATCTTGTTACATAGTATACTAAACATTAGTTACTGCTAGGGGAAGGAAGTTCTGTTCCCTCCCTTAGTTACCCATCAGGTCAAGCCATGGTAGCAGCTCATCTAACCCACAGAAATTTGGACAAAGTCCAAAAGGTCAATGAAAAGCCATGTGTATGATCGATCACTACAGTCACTGGCGCTTTCCCCCCGCATTTACAGAGCAACTGAGTAGGTGTGCAGTGTTTGTGTTTGTATATATATGGCTATGTATTTATATACATGTCTCTATACATACAGACACGATACACATACATACACTTAACATTGATCAAGGGTCAATAGTGTGCAGGTGTGTACACCTTCATCTTCTGCACTACATTTACAAAAAAATAAAAAAAAAGAAGAAAAAAGGAAAAAAGAAAAATGAAGAAAAAACAGAACAAAAAAATAAAGAAAGGATAAATGTTACATTCTGTAAAGGTGCTTACAATGTTAGAACTATGCAACCCAGATGGTTTGAAACTGTTTACCTGCGAGAGAAAGAAAAAAAGACAAAAACAGAGAGACTTTTTTTTTAAATGGAAGTAACTTGTTTTAAAAAAAATCTTCAGTGAGAGATACTTGAAAGGAACATGTTTGTCCAGTTACTGGAGTCAAACATTTCTATATTTTGTAAAAAAAATTTTTAATCGTTTACTATTTGCACTACAATGGTGTCTGACCTGTCTAATCCTTATTTAACAAATATTTGCAAGGGAGGGTGGTTGGGTGTGGGAGGGGTGAGAGCTGCACTTATTGTGAGCTATACAAGAACTGCTACAGCACACAAAATAGCTATTTTTATTATTATAATAATTATTATTATTATTTTGTACCTTAAAATGAATAGACACATACACCAAAGACGTTTGTGCAAGCCTCTACAAAGTTTGTTTGTGGTTGGTACCATTCACCTGTAATGAGTTAGGGTTTGAATTAAGTGTCAGTGGGTTGATTACATTCAGGCTAGAATATATGTTAACCAGTTAAATTCAAATAGTGCCCTCAACAGAAAAATTGCCATTTCAAGTAAACCTGGAAAATCCCTGGGCTTTGGATCCAAGGTGCTTGGATCTGAGGTCATCTGAGCATAATCATACTGTTTTGCATGTACAACACTAAACTTGATCCTGATGCACAGCAAATATGCATTGTAGGGAAACAACTTTGTCCAAGGGATATACATATGTATATATATGTATGTATACACAAGGTATAAGCACTTCTGGCTTCATTTTACTGTTCTTACAACAATGAATGTTTGTGTGCAAAGCACAGTATGTTAAAAGATTTTTTTGTTTCTTACTGCCAAGTGAGAGGCTACATGTTCAAAGTGGTATTTGTGCAAGAGAAGCCTAAAGTGCTGGTATACACTTAAAATGTGCTGATGTAAAATTGCAAGCAGCCTTGGGCCCTGTCCACAATTGCTCCTGCAAATATATAGAAAATGGCAATTGTGGTTGGATTTCTGTTTGGAATACAGCCTTTGCTGAAATACTGGCTTTCTCAACCACCATCCTCTAGCATGACAACTCTTAATGGGTTTGCACGTTACCTGTAAAACCTAATTTTCAGTGTCAACACCTAACCTGAAGGGTCCAACCCGTAGGGCATAGGTAGGTAGTTGTTTTTTTAAAATTTTTTGCTGTCATATTTAAAAGAATGTTAAACTTACATTTGTCTTTGGGTAGGGGGAGATGATAAGAGGGAATGGGAGAAACCTTTAGGCCCTGTTTACACTGAGTTTGATAACCCTGAGCCTGAAGCTTCAAACTCTCAAAGGTTTGCTGAACCAAGCCCCAGTTAGCTGCCTTCTGACGGGACAGACTTCCAAATGCCTCTCCTGGAAAGAAGTACTAACATGGCTCCCCGTCTTGTTAAGAGCACAGTTTGTTAAAAAAAATAAAAAAAAAAAAAAAAGATAGCACAATATAACCCAGTCACACTGGCTAGGGATAGTGTGTTAGCACCTTCATGGCAAGAACCATGTTTAAACAGTGTAATCAGGGCCTTCATTTTTTTTGTCAGCCAAAACTGTTTGTGTGTGTATGTGTGCGTGTGTGTTCTCTGCGTGTGCATTTGTATGTGCGCATGGGCGCATGTCCTATTTGTATGTATCTATAGAGATAAAAACAAAAAGGGGAAAAAAAAGATTAAAAAAAAGAAATAAAAAAAAGCCCTTTCCTCTGTTGAATAGATATCAACATACCTGCGTATAGCTAAGTTTTCTATCTAATTTATTCCTCAATATTTAGATTGCATAGTACAGCTAATGGGTTATACATTTATGTACTTTTTATACAACACATTTTTTTACAGACTTGTTTGCAATTTGCAAAAAAAAAGAAACATTGAAAAAATATAATTGGTTAAACACTAAATTTGTCACTAAAATGTTCTGTAAAATATCGAGGCTTTCTGATTTAAATTATTTGCAGAAGTTTGTTGGGTTTTTTGTGTTTTCTTCCTGGGGAAAGGGAGGGATACCAAATGTTAGTAGGAAAATTATCAGGAAGAGAAAAAAAGATGCACAACTAATTTATCTTGATAACTTTAACAAAGTTTCTGGTCCTGCTTATTTGAAGCATGTGGCAGAATGTCTGTTGACTTTTCTAGAAGCAGGGCCAGCCTTTGGTGCAGCAGAAGCAGAGGCACAGTCTGTTAGAGTTGTTGAGGAGAGTATCATTTAGTTCACTGATCTTTGTACTTGGCCTTAAAATTGGATGCCCCAGAACCCTTATTTATATCATTGGATGTCCCAGGATGGTTATTCACGTCAACAGGCCCTTTGATGTCAGCTGATCTTACAAGATCAGCAAAACTACTTACATGAGTAAAGTTGTGCAAGGGCAAATCACAGATTTGTTCTGCTGTGGGAATCATCAAGGGAGAGAAAGGATTCTGAATGAATGATACCACAGCCAACACTGTTTAATGCAATTATTTGAATGAGGCTGTTTGCATCATGGTGGATCTCTGAACACAGTGGTAAGGGAAAGAGGTCAGATGGCTCACATTGATTAAAAATTATTCTCAACAGTGATTAGTTAGAGTGTATTGGAGACCTGAAATCCCAGAACCTTCCCGTAGGTGACAATGGCAAAACTCCCATTAGCAAGGTAGGTTTAGATTCACGGTTTTTATGGCTAAAGGAAAAAAGAGCCTTTAAAAATAATTCTGACCCTGAATTTGATAGCATATTTAATGTGATCAATAGGGACTGGCCTGAAAAATGTGAAACTAGCCTGAGACAACTTCCAAGTGAGGAAAGAAAATAGGATTTTAGATATTGTGAGCATGTTTCATGATAGCTACATCAACAGAAGGAAGTTTTCAAATCAAGAAGTAACTGTTCCCAAACCCTACTTTTTAGCTTTCACTTGTGTGTGTATACTGGTCAAAACTTTTAAAGATTTCTCCCTCCAACCTCAATCAGTCATGGTGTTTTGATTTGTGGTCAGAGTTATTTAAAGTAGGGGGAAATGAAAAATTGTACGATAAAGTAAAATAAGAAATTGGGATGCTAATCAAGACTGAATGATTCCAGGAAAATAGCCCATCCCTCATAATTTGATTTAATTAAATCTGCATGTACTTAAAATAGCATTAGAAATTGTTACCATATTTAAGCAGTTGTTCTAGGTCATGCAGCCTTAAAAATTACTTCTCCTTTCAGGTATGACTATACAAAAAAAAAAAGGAAAGGCTCTTAACTACTAACACATTCCATTCCATATATAACCTACTTATTGTTTATATAGAAAATACATTTTCAGTATGCACTTAATCACAGAAATGTATTTGTTTAGTACCTCTATAATCTTCTTACTTGAGAGTTAACCACATTTGGTTGTCTTTCCACATCTCCATGTCAGATGCTCACTGGTATCAAAGCCTAAGAAACTGGCATAAGTGTATGGTAAGATGTTTATTTGGGAAGGCTGAATGTATTTGTATCCTTTAGATTTAGCAAAAGGAAATACTTACAGATGCTTGTAATTATTGTGCACTCATATGGGCTAGTGCCCAAAGCTGTAGAACTGAATGAAATGGGAGTTTTGTCATTGACTTCAATAGAAACAGTCTTCTACCAAATCACTGCAAAGGGCTCCATTATATATACCTCTTT
>VXBU01015071.1:432358-449259 GCA_013400315.1 Bombycilla garrulus | reverse complement strand
TTTTTTTTTTTTTTTTTTTGTATTTAGTTGAGAATTAAGCCATCAAGTTCAGTTACCAGTGACACCACAGGGCCGTGTAGAGGTTAGCAGCAATATCTCTTAGGTAGAGAAGTTCAGGCATCTGTAAAGTCTATGTGCAAAATTAAAAACTGAAGGACTATAGTTACTCATGTGGAATTGTGCCTTACTTTGTAAGCAACGCCACTGATTTTCACAGGGTCTTCTTTCCTATGAAGTTACTGGTTAGCATCAGTAAACTGAGCAAAATCTATTTCTGAAGTGTAGGTAGATATGATGGAAATTATTAAGATTTTTAAGTTAAACCTCATGTCAATAGTGTGCATCAGTATAAGAACCAGATGCTAATCCCTTTCCTTACACTGAAAAAAGCTTTACTCCCCCATCTGCTCTCACTGCATTACATGTGGAGTAAAACGTTTTCAGCATGAGTAAATAAAATCATAATTTGATCTTTTGTGAACAACTAGAAAGAAGGTTTTCATGGGCCGAAACAAGCAGCACTTCTGGGTTTTATAGCTATTTATTTTTTGAGATATAATGAATCTGTTAATTCTCAATGGGTTTCTTTGTATTTAAATACTTTCAAAAACAATACATTGACAATGGGTTGAAGATATANTTTTGTGTTTTGTTGTTGATATTATTATTATTATTATTATTATTATTATTATTATTATTTTGCATACTACATGCAGTGCTTTAACCAATGTCTGTTTGGCTAATGTAATTAAAGTTGTTAATTTATATGAGTACATTTCAAATATGTCAATGGTTTCTTAATATTTATTGTGTAGAAGGACTGGTATTTTTTTTATTTACATTATGTTTAAAGAGGTAACAGTTTGATATGTTCTCATTTGTTTATATTAGAAGTTATTTATTTTCACGGCATTCCGTCTGGTATTTTGATATTTGGAAGGCATGCTACCTATACTTTGTACAGTTAGTGGGCAGTATTCAGCAGCTCCCAGTAGATTTTTAGGCCCTCTATTAAGTAAAATACTTATTTGGGCTTTTTATTTTAGATTTTTTCCTATTGGTTTGCCAGGACCACTCAGTGCACTTATTGCCAGACACTCTGCCTGCGTGACCAATTTATTCCTACTGTATTTACCCAGGACAGAGCACCAAAAACACCTCTGGTGTAAGTCCAGTGACTTCAGTGAAGTTACACCAGAGATGTATTTGGCTCAAAGAGAAAATGCTTGTGCAAATCAATGCAAAGAAAAGGCAGAAAGAAAGAGTCTTTGCATTTGGAATGGGATTTCAACATGTTAAAAATGTTTGGATCAGCTGTTACTTTATTTTACTTTGTTCTTTTTTTTATTTTGCTCTTTCTTATACAACAGCAGCAACAACACAAGTGAAATAAATAAAGGGAGTTTCACCAAACCTTGTGTAATCTTTCCTTAACATGCATTCCTTGTTGGGGAATTCATGGGAACTTTGGAAATAATGCCTATTCGGACTGAAAAGTATCATATCTTTCTCTTCAGTGTGAATATGTTAAATGGACATTTGAATTCACAGCCCAGCAAGTAATGGAATTTTAGGTTATTCACTTCTCCTTGTGAAACACATGGAGTACAAAAGCTAAAGCCAACTGCAACTTCCCTTTGCCTGCAGACTTTTAGGTCTTCAGCTACTATTCCCACAATTCCCTTGAAATAATCCAGATCTAGATGGTTACATAGATAGAAGGGGAATTTTCATTACTGAGAAAAAAAGAAAAAATAAAAATTGGAAAGCTGTCCATTCACATGGGTTAGTTTATAAATCGATAGGTAGTCAGACAAAATGATCAGAAGCCTGATTAGAAGCATATGATTCCTGCTCTGAGAAATTATCTGAGTATGCTCATATTTGAAAATACAGTGAATTTATGAAGGGTTTTCACCAGTCATTGTATTCCTGTGGTGATAAATGTACTCCTGCTACATTCCAGTGTGGTGAGAATTCTGAAGTTGATCTTTGAACAGATTATTTGCATAGTGCTCAAGCATAGACCATCACAGCTATGAGCAGGCCTTTACATAATTAAGTACTGAAATCCTGGAGAATTGAATTGGTTTTCTCTTAGTGAAAATATATTTTTTTTAAAAAATCAATGCAATCAGTGCTGGAGAAAGCATTTGTTTAGAGACTCCTAAGACATATTTGAATATTTGTTTTCTTCCTTTCATTATGATCACTATTCATGCAGTTGGATTCAATGATCTTTAAGGTCTTTCAGCCTAGATGATTCTGTGATTATTACTGCCAGCAAAGACAAATCCAATTGGATTTGGAAGTTGCTCTGAGAGAATAAAACCATAAGTTACTTGATTCCAACTGCTAGTGTATTAATCTGGTAGACCTGAAGCTTACACTTCAGGTGAAAAACAGAGAGTTATCTTTTCTCTGTCATGACACAGAGTGCACTAGATAGTGCAACCCAGATGTTTTCCATTTTCTCCAGCCATTTTATTGCCTTTTTACCTTAAGAATGCTGTTGAGAATTGTTGCTATTGTACAAGCATGTCGAAATGCTCCATCTAAAAATAACAGTGGTGAACTAAGAGCTGCCTTTTTCACAAAGAAAATAGAAAATTATGCTAATTCTGAAAACCCTATCCTAAACAAATTAGACCAAATTATTAATATACAAAGGCAGATAACACCAAATGATTCTGGTAATCAGATATATGGATAGTTTCTACTGAGTGTGAATTTCTTACCTTAGAGGAGCATCTTCACACTGCTGCTTGGGCTATTGAGTCACTGAGTTAGTTTCAATGCATATCATGATTCTTTCCATGCTTATCAGCAGGCTAACAAAGTTTTGGTAGTTCTATGGCTGCCCTCAGTGATTAATTTCTTATTTTTGTCTGTCTCCTGGAAATACAAACACAAACTGATTTGAAGTACTGCGTAGGGTTCAGAGTGACTGTCCTCCCTTATACTGCTTATAGAAGTAGAGCACAGTGATCAAATACATGGCTTGCAAATACCTGCTGCCCAACTTCTATGACCTCTGGGTGCTTCATGGTTTCAAAAGAGCTGTTTCACACAATGTCACCATATGATCTCATCTTTCCTGTCTACTATTGTTTCTCATCAGCTTTGCTAAAATTGCATTGACTGAGAAAACAGTGCAGAAAGTCATTGTCTGCTAGAGAATCCCAAATACTCTCTGCAGGACAGAGTTAAGTAAACAATGAGGTTTCCTTTTTCCCTCCAACAGCCAGTGACTCTGAAGACCAAAAGTGAAAGGGTTGGGAGAAAGATGCACATGACTAGACAGTATCTATGTATCTTTGTCTTATGAGGACTGTGAGAGGGAATGGGTTTGTCTTTGGTCAGCAAACACAGGGACAAATTCAATCCCTTCTTGTGAAGGGGCCTTCAGCGCTAGAAAGACATGGACCTGCTGGAGTAAGTTCAGTGGATGGCCACAAAGATGATCACAGAGATGGAGAACCTCTCCTACAAACACAGGCTGAGAGAGAGCTGGAGTTTTTTAACCTGGAGAAAAGAAAGCTCCCGTGAGACCTTAGAGCAGGCTTCCAGTATATAAAGGGGGTTACAAGAGAGCTGGAGAGGACTTTTTACAAGAGCCTGTAGTGACAAGACAAGGGAGAATGGCTTCAAACAAAACATGGTAGATGTAGATTAGATGAAAGAAATAAATTCTTTTCTGTGAGGGTGGTGCGACACTGGCACAGGATGCCCAGAAAAGCTGTGGATACCCAAACCCTGGAAGTGCTTGAGGCGAGGTTGGATGGGGCTCTGAGCAACCTGTTCTACTGAAAGCTGTTCCTGCCCATGGCAGGGAACTAGATGACCTTTAAGGCCCCTTCAAAACCAGTGAATTTTACAATTCTATGAATTATTTAATACATCTGACTCATAAAGTTTCTATTACACAAGAAAATTACTGTTCCTGAGAAGAAAGAAATGTATATCAACAGAATTATGGTTTCCAGAACGCCATGTAACAGCAGACAAAACCAACATAGCAGCTTTATTCAAACAAGAAAAACATTTACAGGAAAGTTGGTAAGAGATACTGGTAGAGATCCCTAGAGGAGCTCTTCAGCAGATTGCTCCTCCACAACATAGACACACTAAAGAATGCCTCTTATGACTAAATTAGGATGCAGTTGGCTTGGTCTTAATGAAGGCAGATGGGTGCTACAGACCTGGGTGGCTTAACTGAAAGCAAAATGAAGTCCTATTTTCCACAAAAGATCACTGAGTATAGAAGAGCAGATAGTAAGGTGGTAGAAAACACGTGCACTTTACTGAACTACATAGGAGAGTGATCAGGGTTGAACATGAAGATAACTGAAATCAAGCTAGAGGTAAAAATAATTTGTTACAGAATGCAGTTATGCTATTTCACAGGGTTTTTCTACTGAAGTAGCCCATCTGAATCTTAGTTCTCAGCTGAGCTGTGTGCCTTCTTCACTGACACAGGGTCATGCCAGCTCCAGAAATGGCACAATTCAGGAAGAAGACACAGCACCACTTTCAGACATCAAACACTCATTGGTTTTCCCACCAGGAGAGTATAGAGAGGCCAGAAATCTATCTGAGTCTGGGCAGACAGATTGGTTAACAAGTGACATATCACACTGTTACTTTTTTTTTTTTTAAATTTCTAGCAGATGACACAACTCTCAGAAGCAATTCAGGCCCTTCTCAGAAATGGCAAAATACCCTAGTATGAATCAAGTTCAAATTTGGCATGCTTTCAGATGCATACCTTTTCATGCAAATCCTACTCCTTTCTCACGCTTTCAGTGGGCAGCCTGGTCATTTGTACACAGCTGTTATGGCGAAATTGTCTCTAGGTTTAGGCTTCAGGCTTTGCTCCTCCATTCCTATTTCTATAGCCTAAGAAAGTACCCTCAGGCATAGGAGCTTTATGCCACCCCCACATGTCTGGACAGGAAGAAGAGAGATCAGATAAATAAATTAATTATGTCAACAAATAAGAGACATTCTCTACGAATAGAAACTCCAAGTCCAAACAGGAGTAGTCCAGTACTAGACCTGCCCTGCCAGTGACCCACCCAGGTACTGAGAGGGTCTGTAGCATCAGAGGAATAGTAGAGGGACTGTAGAGAGAATGCAGCAACAGGAGAGTGTTTTCAATTACTACCGTGCAGTAACAATCACGTAAGGTCATGATGCAGAGATTGATTTTTTTGCTACTACAAATGGCTTCTTCAGGGAACATCTAGACAAGAAGAAAAAAAGAAACTTCTATGCATAACCCAACTCAGTAATCTATTATCATAATATTGTTCTGAAATAGGAAAAAAAGATAAGTTGTACTTGTCCGTCTTTCCACCTTCCTCTGCTACAGCAGAAAAATAGTCAAAATGTTATGAAGACTTCAAGAGGATAAGAGGGATGGCTGACTATTTCAAAGCAGCTTGCAGACTATTTAGGGATTCTACAGTAGAGCCACAGTACTGAAAAACAGCCCAAAAACCAGTATGATGGGGCAGTAGAAAAGGTCATATTTAAGGAAAAATTGAAAAGAACAGAAATGTCAGTAAATAATTCTAAAAACATATTAGATAAAATTGGAAAAGAATGAGAACAGCCTGCAAAATCCATAAGCTTATCTAAGAATGAGCTAAAAGATCAAATAAGATAAATGACAATAAGGGTCAATGTGTGCTTGCTATATGGAAAACCTGTTTCATTCCTGTGAAGGAATCAACAACTTCATGGAAACACCCCCACACACTGATACAGTCAGCTGGGATTTTCTAGGAAGAATTTATAAAGATATCCCATTAACTCTTCCTAAGGAAGCCAACACAACATGGAATAAAGAAGACACCACACAAGTAGTAGTTTTAGTTAAAACAAATTAAAGGAAAAAAGGGGTGTCATTAGTGTCTGGCTCTGCATTAGGGACTGTTCTGTGAGCATGAAAACCTGAAAAAGGGAATGAAAAAAGGCTGGTGGCATGGAGTTGAACTTCAAAAAATAATGAAAGAGGAGCTGAATATCAGTGATCATAGAATCATGGAGTGGTTTATGTTGGAAGGGACCTTAAAAAACATCTAGCTCCTATCCCCCTCCCATAGGCAGGAATGCCATTCACTAGATCTGGTTACTCAAAGCCGTGAGCATTTGCACAGAACTGAGCTGCATGCACAGAAATGAACTGTCCCTCAGGAAAGGGATTTGAACATTGTAATAACCAGTGTGAGCTAAATGTGCACCATCAGTAAGAAAAGCAAGCAAAACATTTTATTCAGCTGGTTGATATAGCTGTAAAATGAAAACATGGTTTTGGGTATCGAAGGAGAATGGCAGACTCTAGGGTAAAACAGAAACTCTCACTTGGTAGATGTCAGAGATTGAAAAGAATAATTTTTTTTTCTCTAGATATCTTGGGATTCTTGGAGTGTGTGGTAGGGGCTGGGCAAGGCTTTGCTCTGGTGAGGTAGTGCCTGTCCCCCCTACCCCCTTGCCCCACAGTGTCCGTCAATCATGCGCACTGGAAGCAGTCCCACTTTTGCCTAACTCAGTCCCTCAGTGACCAAGACACCATAAACCCCACCTGAGAAGAAGGCCCAAGACTGTAAGAAGCCTGACCATGAGGCGAGCATGTTGTTCCTTAACCCTACCTTCATCTTGGATTTTTCTATCCATTACATTGCTGGAACCCAGCAGTTGGTGTCTGTATGTCTGTCTTTCTATATCTTTCTGTATCTTTCCTGTCTTTCTGTTTTTCTCCCTTTCTTTTTAACTCTCTTTTCACAGAATGTAACATTGAATGGCTTTAAAGGTTTTTGTTTTGAAGGGACTAAGTCTATGTTGAATGGGTTAAGTCTATGTTGTGTGTTTTATGTTGTACTAAATCATTTGCCAAAATTCCTTAATTTTCCATAGTTTGCCAGTAAACTTTCGTGTGGCTTTTACCTCTTGAGAATATCTAGTCGGTATTTCTCCTTTGTGTTTACCCAGAGCAAAAGAACCTAGGTTTAACCCCTGGATTTAAGTGACTGGGGTATATAAGTAGGTCAAGACAGCAATTAGGCCTCTCTTTTGCTCCCTCTGAGTTACTCAAACTCTTCACACGCAATTTTTTTAGAGGGACAGAGAGAGGAAATTAAAACAAGACATAAATTTTAGGTCATCCTGTTTCTGATTGGAAAAGCTAATTGCTGATTCTCAGTTAGGTATGTCACTTTTACCTCAGTAAAATACCACATTTTCTCTGGTAGAATAACATAGTGGATGAGGTTATGAGAAAACATTGATCCTATGTGGACAGATAGAATTCACTCTGCATAACAAGGCAGGAATATCTTTATGCTGCAGCAAACCAGACAGTTTGGTTATCCTTCTGATGGAGCCAACTACTTGGCGGTTTTGGGTTGTTTTGGTTTTGTTTTTGTTTTGTTATTCTTTGGGGGTTTTTTTTGCTTTGGATTTTTTGTTTGTTTGTTTGTTTATTTGTTGGGGTTTTTTTTTTGTTTGTTGCTTTTTTTGGTTGTTGTTTTTAAATATATATTTTTAAGATCCCTTCCTGTTAAACCACAAAACTGTATTATCCCCAATTTTTAGCAGCTTCAGCCTGTGTTGTTTGTCTCTGAGCTTTCTTCAAAGGCCATACTTCCTTCAAGCTCAAGGCTTCCTAGCTGTTCCAAGGAATCCCTGTGGAGACAGACCCAGGGGCATATGAGCTTATGAATGGCCAGGTTTGCCTTGTTGCATTCATGCAACAGCAGCAAAGATCATGTTGCTTACATTCTTATTCCAGCCCTACGCTTTCTAAAAAGAAAAGTGAGGGGGGAAGCAAGGCAAACTAAAATAAAGATGAGGCTAAAACCAAAACTAGTCTTTGCAGCATTTTCACATAAGCAAAATTGTTTGACAAGATTCTTTTTTTAATAAGAAAAAGGAGGGAACATGGACTGAAAAGGAGAAGTGGTTGTAACTTCAAAGATCGGAACACACCAGTGGGTAATAAATATTTATAAAACAAGACATGCTTCAGC
Organism: Bombycilla garrulus; assembly: GCA_013400315.1. Taxonomy (NCBI): domain Eukaryota; kingdom Metazoa; phylum Chordata; class Aves; order Passeriformes; family Bombycillidae; genus Bombycilla; species Bombycilla garrulus. The sequence continues at coordinate 441,226 of VXBU01015071.1, read as the reverse complement.
CTGCCACATAGGCTTTCTACAAAATGATATATGGATGAGTAAAGTGTGATAAAGAAATGCAGAGTAAAGTAACACAGACCCTAAATTTAGACATGTGTAGATTTTTTCAAATGTTGCATTTTCAAGCATATTTTTTAAAAAGGCAAGGAGGGTGGGCAAAGATTATGTTTTTGTTTCAGTTTGTTTTTTTTTCCCAAACTAAACACAAGTCTTTCATGTCTTCATTTTTTCCTTTGTTTCTTCAATTTTTTAAAATTTCCATCAACTTCAAGTCTTCGTTCCTTTGTGTTATAACACGTTGTTATTCTCAATATGACAAAAGCTGCACTTTTAATGCTGAATTGGTTGATATATTTTATAAAAGAAAATGAAAGACAGACCTTTGACTGCAAGGAGATGTGAAATTTGCTCGGTGCCATAATGTGCTACATCTATAAATTCCAGTTAAACATTTTCTCTGCCAAGCCCTGCATGTACACCCTTAGCAGCACATTCCCTGACAAAGCAGCTGAACACACCACCACTTCTGCCAGACTGAATGGTACTGTTTTCATTTTCTCAGACTCTCCTCTGAGATCAAACTAAGGCTTTCCTGATACATTTAGCAGAATAGTGGCCAGATCTCTGCGCTAAAAGTTCTATGCATCAAGCCTGGCACCCAAAGAATGACCTTGAATAGATCCTTATTTGTTTCCGATAGAAAAAGGAAGTTTTACTGTTATTAATAATTGTGATTCCTGTCATTCAAACATGAAGTCTGAGCTGCTTTTTTTCCTGAAGTCTATGTTTGCCTTGCACAATATGATCCTTTAGACCTATAACATGCTTATGCAATTCAAAATGTCTGGCAGTTACCAGAGGCATGATTTGAAGGAGACAGGGTGGTGCAAGAAAACACAGGTTTAAAATGTAAAATGGCATTCAGTGGTTGCAGAATATGACGACGGTGTGTCAATAACTCGAATCATAATACCCTGTGCATTCTGGGATAAGTATTAGGTAAGTATTAGGAAAGACAGCTTTTTGACTTATAAAATGAGCACTTCTGCAACAGAAAAAAACTGTCAGACAAATATAGAACCCTGAAAAGTAATTTTTATGGTCTTTTTTTTTTTTTTCAAAGTAATACTACAGTTTAAAATACAGCAGAACAAAATTACAGTTTTAAATAAAATAAAGAAAAGACTTGATTTTAAAGACTAGGTATAGGAGAAGTGAGTCAGACCTGATCTTAGCGACACCAGAAGAGATTTGGAATTACTGCATTCTGATTACTTCTGATGTAGTCCAGTATGACTGAAATCAGGATCCAGCAAACTCTGGAATAAACAAGGGCAGAAATATCCTTCATTATGGAACACTTGAACACAGACAAAGATAAAAAAAGATATGAAAATATACATAAAGTAAAAGGTTCCATAAAGCATAAAGGTACCTAAGCACAACACAGAGCTCCTTGAAAAGCTGATGTCTGACCCAAGCTGAGGTACTTCCAGCTGCTGTGAAGAGAGGCACAGCAACTCAGTTCTGTCTGTTGAACAAATTCCCTAATTTGGAATTTGCAAGGATGTTCAGGGAGTTCTTGAAGAAAACTCTGGGGTGGAATGAGCATGTAAAGCTACTTATAATGCTGATCCTGGCAATGCTTGTATGCACTTTATCAGGGGAGAGAGTGAATAGGCAGGAAGTCAGAGAAGTATTCTAAGATACAGCAAGCAGAACAAGACAAATTTTGAAGTTTTGAAGTTTTAAGTGATTTGAAGCTTTGATCTGGAAGTAAACCTGCATATACACTTATTTATTTGTTTAGATGGAAAACTACATGTAACCCTATTCCTTGTCTAGTAAACAAGGCGGCTATGGTGCTTCTGTCAAAGAAGTCCTTAATCTACTAAGGTAGTTGTTGGAAAGTAAAGGATTTCTTGCTTTAGTGATTCATGCAAAGGGGGAAGGACACAAAACCTAAACATGGGTTGCCACTGAAAGATAGAAAACATACTCTTTAGGTAGAAACATACTCTTTTCAATAGCATACTTGACCAAGCTGAAATATAACATAGAAATAATAAAAATGATTAGTCAGTTAATAGTTATATAGAATAACAAGTTCACCTAATCGTAATCCTTTAAGATTAGAAGTATTTGGGAAAACTTATTTTGGCATGCTTTCATATGATTTGGCATATAAAGGGCAAATGGTACAGACTGCAGCAACAAAGTCCTTTGCTTTGATCCATGTAAGTTGCTAATCCATTCCAAAAAATGAAAGGCAAGGAAATAGAGCCTGCTTTAATTTGCCTGCATTGCTTTAGCTTCCAGTATCACATGCCCTTTTATAACTGGGCAAAAAGATCTTTCTGTAGTGGGCAGGAATTGCTTCTTTCTATTGCAGTTTTAATAACTGCTACCATGTGAGGGTAAGTTCTTCAGCTTTCCAATAATCATGTACTGCTTGTACCTCATATCTCTAAATATGTTTTAATTAGTCCCCATTAAAAAAAATAAATCATCCTTTGTCATCAAATTTTGTAAAAACTGCTCCTAGCAGAAATGTTAACATTTTTCCTTACTCAGACTTCAAGAAATGGCATCTAATAGGACCTAGAATTATGATAGGGATGCCTGATATTTGCAGTTGTACACTCATTATATTCTGCTCATCTCAGCTATGTGACTTGCTTTTCACTTTTTGACCTAAATTATTATGCAATCTTACTTCATGCTGTTTAAAAATTACCTTATTTCACCTTGAATACCACAAAGTAGTGACAGCTGAAGTAATTTCTGACATGGTTTGTACTTAGTTTTTGAAAACTATTCAGGTAACAGGCCATACCAGTGTAGGGGTGTTATTATGTGACAAATCACTGTGTGCTTGGAATAAGTCTTAAGTCTGAACTAACTTGGACTTCTGAAACAATCACAATTTTCAAGGGATAAGTAGTGACTGAACAACATAATAAATACAAAAATATTATTTCACTACTGTCTAACATAGGGATTTATGATTTTTTTTTTAAACAGAAATGTAAAGATATTATTTCATACCCTCTAATAGAGAGATTGCAGAGAGACTGGTGAAAAAATTTATGTTTAATAGTATGGTACCATAATTACACAATAGAATTTAATCATGTAGGTTTTGAAAACAATTATAGTGAAGAGACACCATTAAGAAGTGTCTCAATCCCAGAGATAGTGGGATGAATCCTGCTGTCCTTGCCAAGTCTTTTTCCTAAGAATTCTTGTTGAGCTAGGTACACCTTTCTCTGTCCCCCTGCTTTAATGAGACTGGATTGTTCCTAAGCCATTTTGCCATGTTTAGCAGCTACAGGTTCCCTACACGTGGTGCTCAGGGCAAAGACAAAGCCAGTCATGGGTACAGAGGCAGCATGAGTTCCTTGCCATCTTGCTGCAGCAAGCCAATCAGTTCTAAGGTGACAGTGCAAGGCATGCTCCCTTCCTCTGGCATAAGTCAGCGCTGAAAAAAAAAAAGATAGCATGGATCAATTATTGGTATTTTAATCCCCAAGTGGCTTGTGGAGGCAGAGGTCAACACCGCTGGGCTAACAGAGATTGGGCCCTTCTGAACACGCAAGAGGGTTTCCTTGGCACTGGAGAGAAAGTCAGGGAAGGGGAGAGAAGCCACATATGCAGTTGAACCCTCAGGAAACTGGTCATCAGTATGGTAGGGGACAACAGGATTGATGCCCTTGGAGAATGGTTATTTGAGGACCTTGGTATGACTTGAACCATGACTGAAAAGTTCAGTGTGGTAGCAGTGACCTACTAGGTCTCTGTGGCTCTGTGGCTACATAAGCCTCTGTAGGGCAATATTAGTATAAGGCACTGCTGGCATTTGCAAAACTAGTACCTAGTCCTGGAGCCACACAAGCTTTGAATGGCTAAATTTCAGTGGCTGTCCAGAAAGCCCATATAGCCTGCAGTGTGAAGTTTCTAGCAACAATGAGTTGCAAAGGGCAAGAGCTCAACTGGGCTTCACGAAATAGAGTCTTCCTGGCTGTTTTATTTTGGCATGGATATGATCAATACTTCAAATCATAAAACATTCTGTTAAAATAATCTCTATCCTGGTTAACCAATGCCTACAAAGTAATTTAGAACATCTAAAACATAGGAGCTGGGTATTCCATAGCCCTTTCCTAAAAGGACTGGAATTTTCTCCAAGGCAAGGTCTCTAGCAACAGCACAAATGTGGCCATTTTGCCACAGGTCTCACTTGCTTCAGTTTATTCAGTACCAAGTGAATCCAGAATACGACGGCAAAGGGTCTGAGAGATCTCTATCCACATTATTTATGACATGATTACACACAATCAGGTGAAAGATTCTCTCATATTTATTTTTTTAAAAATGCCAAAGAGAAGCTCCAGTATTTTCTGGCCATACTACCTTTTGTTATTATTTTGTAGCTCCACACAAGCAAAGTTTCACTGCATCTGGTAAATGTCTGTGGGGGCAGGATGACTCAGCCACTTAAGCATGTAGCATGGTTCCCCCTGTTTCTGCATTACAGTAACACCCCAGTTTGTAACTCTGAGCAAGTCACAGCCTCTCTTTCAGCGGGCATTTAATGTGAGGTTCTCACTGATTGCTAAGAAAGATTCCATGTCACTTTTTACAAAAGTAGGGCTATTAACCTCTTTGACCTGACCATACTCCACTATGCATTAAGCACCATGGGAGGAAAAACTCGTTTGGTACTGACTGAGAAGGAAGAGTGCTACCCACTGAACCAAAAACATTACACTTAGCAGCAGCATGAATATACCCATGCATAGACATATGTGTGTTTTTAGTATATATATACACAGAGTATGTTGAACAGAAACCAAGGATCAATCTGATGTGATAGCTATAATTCACTGTGTCTTAGATTAACCTGTTACATCGTTCAGTGGCAAAACTGACAAGATGTTACACGATCATGTTTAGTCACATTAGGTACATTGCAAAGCAAAGACAGAATTTTCTCTAATACTGTTTCAGCATCCAGGGAGAAATCCCTAATCTATGACTGTAGCATTAAACTGATTTACACCAGTAGAAAAATGCAGCAGAGAAAGGAGGCCCACATTATTTCTCTCATCCCACTGTTTCCTCTCTACATTATGGCTGCAAAGAACAACTTTCCTGCTTGATACATTTTTGTTTCAGCCAGCTGCCACCTTAAATTAGCCTTTCTTATGTCGTTTGGTAGTAAGGATCTTTGGGTTCATGTCAAGAGATGCATTTAACATACTTCTGATACTCCAGCACAAGCGGTTGTGACCTGTGGGCAACACTGAACATCCACAACCATCACCGCCAATTACTCCCTTTATTAATCTGACCTTATAGTGGATAGCCAGGGAGAACTTCACTGTCAGTCTGACATTTCACAGCTTCCTATGTTTCATGAATCTATATATGCTGCATTTCACATTTCACTTGTTTGCTGCCCTCCCAAACACCAGCTTCTTAATATTAGCTGCTTTGGTACTAAGACATAAATCACTTTTTTATGGCTGCTGCACCATTTTTCTGCTAACAGCTGCCATATTGCATTAGGCTACCTTATACACGATGAAGAATGATGGAGAGGTGGAGCACGACGTGTGCAGCCTAACAAATTTATTATGGTGTTCAGTTGATAGGCCTATTCATCTTTCAACGCCGAGAGTACAGTAAGTCCTGCTAACCCAAACTAGCAGCACTCCAGGAAAATGTTAAGAATGTAGATTATATACAAAACAGTAAACTCTGATACTGTGTATTCTGCTTGGATAATCTACTTCTTGATAATAGAGTCGATAAATTTGAGACATCTGTTACCCTTAGGGTGCTTTTATGGAAAGGCATTTATAATTCCATTTCCAAGCACAACACAAAACTGTGGAACAATGAAATTGTTTAGCTTGTGGTTGAGTTTATACAGCTCAAACACACTCAGGACTTGTCTCCACTGCAGGCTGTGACGTGGCAGAGATTCCACATCTCAGCTGAAATAGCTTATGTCTTCCTACTGCAAAATGAACTTTCCCTGGACCCACATTTTGGCAGAATGTAAATACCCACCTAGAACAATGCAGGAAGACCCTAGGGTGTCAGAATTGCTACTCTGTCTTGCCTGAGAAGTGAAGACTCATTCCTGTGTTTTGAAGAGGTCATCCACGGTCTGAAGCATCCCATGTCATGTTTATGATTTCAGTGCAGCTGGGCTTCCTTGACACTAGCACTTATTTTTAAAGTGGGCTGTAAAACCTGGAAAACATGAAAACCTGTTTGAAAGCTCTGACCTCAGACCCATCAGGAGTTCTTACACCTATTTTTATTGAATCCTGAAAATAAAATCTCCAAGTGGAATTCATCCAACAGAAGAAACAGTCATTTCTATAAAAGAAAAAATGAAGTGATTGAAAGATGTAAATTTGGAGTTACAGTATAGGTTATTTAGGTTATAATAGTACAGACTATAGAGGATTTCATAGGTGGAACAAATTGTTAAGAAGTTCTTAAAAGAAATACTGTTCTTCCTTTCCCATGCAAAGCCCCCTGCAGCTTTTGCAGTTATTGGGAGTTCCTTAAATCATAGCATTGAAACCCTGTACTAAGGAATACACAAATCCAAATCTTTGCAATTCTAACTTTTCCCTAATTATCTTTACAGCAGCATTCATAGTGTGGGGAATACAGTAAACCGTGTGGTAAACCATGTGCAAATGGCAATTTTAAAGCTTTTAATAGTGACCTCTGCAACTAGAACCCTTATTGATCATTTCTGTATGTATAATCACATAGTACTGGCTAAAACACCAAAATCCTAGACTGGCTTGTACCAAAGTCTATGTAAAAACCCAGACTGGACTCCTGAGGAAAAAAATCTTGTTTGGGTGCTTCTCAAAAAATGTTAAATATTCACCCCTTTCCCTCAATAAATTGAAATGTTAGAAGTCTAGCAATGATTCTGAATTATTTTATGGAAGTTGGAAGAACTCTGATTGAATCAAAAATTAATTCAAAGTAATCTGTGCTGATTTGAATCTAAAGCATTTGCAAAACTATGGCTGGAAAAAGACTTTGGCAGGTGTGAGGTGAGGATCCATAGTGATGTAGAGTCCCCAGGCAGGTACAAAGGAGTAACCCTAGGGTGTCAGAATTGTTGCTGTCTCTTGCCTGAGAAGTCAAGATTCATTCCATATAATTAACAGGCAGACCCTGTATTTTCTATCAGGACATTAGCACTATTGCATGAGGTCCTCATCTCTTTTGTCTTCTGAGACCTATATACAATAGTCTTTTGCTAGTTCAAATGGTTCTGTTTTTTGTTTGGTGGTAGGTTGTTGCCATGGGTTTTTTTGTGTTGTTTTGTTTGAGTTTTTTTTGGTTTTTGTTTTTCTGGTTAATTGGTCAGTTGCTTTGGGGTTTTTTAAGTAGTCTGTAGACTTGGGAAGTTGGTGAGATCTGGTTAAAAATTCACAATCCACCAAAACACAAACTTTGTGCTTTTCATCTCTGTTATCTCTGCAGAGATAGCCAAGATTTTCTTAAAAGTCATGAATTTTTTTTGGAGCCACCAATCAGCTGTACACAGAACTGAATAAGCAAGGATCAATAGCATGTTGCATTTGGGAAATATCTCAAAGGGGCCCATGGGAGTTAATGTTCCTGAAAATTTTGATTTTTTTGCTAAGACTCAGAAGTGGGTTGTGCACCACTAGGTCTGGTCAGCTTTCCTGGCTGCAATAAACAATAAATGAGACCACATTTTTTGTTCTCTTCATCTTTAAAATTGAGTTCATGTGAGCTCCACTATGTACCAGCACACATGCTCAACAAATATGCAGTTACAACTTGCAACTATATAGAGGTGTTATCACTCACTCCCTCAGTGCAACCATACAAGACCTAGCCACATTTTGCTTTGAAGAGGTTAATCTCTGAACCTTATGAAGTGTTTTGAGTGTTAATGGTCTCTGTTCAGTTCTGTATTGCTTTGAGATAGCCCAGTTTATGCATTTGTTTATTTGAACTCAGATTAGCTAATGCACTTGTTTATTTTTCCTTGAATAGAGCATTAAAACTCTTATTCTATATAGCTTTAATAGCAATTCCTAAGAAATACATTTTTTCATCATAAGAATGTGGAAAAAAATTTCATTTTGAGTGGAAAGAGTGAGATGATTTTATCCACAATTGAGTTTTATTGTTTTAAAAGTGGAAGAGAAATTACAAAATCTTGAGACCATTACATATGTGCAGAATTATTTGTTTATTTGATTTTTTGACCTAATGAAATGCATTAATTTATTTAAATTTTGTTTGGATAAAACTTACCCTTGACGCTATATATATTTTAATTTGGTTTAGTGCCTGGATGCTTTGTACAAAGCCAAATCCAAAAAAATACATTCTCCAGATATATCTAAGAAGATTTCTAGTTAACCACTTTTTAACCTTTCCTTCCTATGTGAGGAAGCACCACTGGTCTCAAAAAAGCTTGCTCTAATTTACTTAAAAGGAACAATCTTCATTACAGCAGAATTAAACTCTTTGGTCAAAAGAAATATTTTGAAATGTCAAGCAGAATCATATTGATGCTTTAAAACAGAAACTTTCCAGTTTTCTTTTGGCATTACAGTTTTCTTTTGAAATCTACCTATATTTATCTTTAATCAATGTTAAAAAGCCTACTTGAAATGTCTTCTGACCTGAAATGACATTTCTTTCAAATTTGTCTGTTGCTCTTTGGCATTAAAACTGACAAATTTTAATTCTGGGTAGACCAAAATAATTTTTTTGTTGTTAATTTCTTTTTTTTTTTTTTTTTCTACCATAAAATGCAAATAAAAAAATCCCCTTTACACT
>VXBU01015071.1:386748-426757 GCA_013400315.1 Bombycilla garrulus | reverse complement strand
AAAAAAAAAAAAAAAAGAGATGGATTTGACTACTTGTGGTGTTAGAAGCCTTTAATGTGTTGATGACCAGATGACTGCAGAGCACAGGTAGGGGAACATAGTTCTAGTATCATGGATCCCAAACCCCATAATATCGTAAAACACTGTAGTTGGATATTTCAGTAAGGTCAAGAAACAGTCATTCTGTAGTTTAAGAGAGAATACTATTACAGTTCTGAAGATTAGGTGCCAGAATTAACAGTACATGGCAGAGTCCTGTTAGAGAAAGTGTTCTTCTGGCACATGAAATATAGTTATCTGCTGTAAGGTTTACTCTAGCTAGTAAAAAGGTTAAATGTTCTCTTTTTGACATTTCAGGATATTATACATGTGAACAATATCATAATGATATCATCTTTAATGTTCCACATTGTAGATAATTTCCTTTTTTTGAAAGAGATTTGAGCCTTCTGTTTTTGGCATTTGTGTTTGTTTGTGGAGAATTCATACCAGTGGTTAGACTATATTAGTTAAACAATGGCCTTAAAAGTATACATAAAATAAAACAAAACTAAAACCTAAAACTCCAAAACATTATCTACTATACTTTTTCCATTTTGTTTTTTTTTTCCTGTTGGGATCTATAGAGCAATATTAATTCATTTACACATTATTTCAAGTCTACCTGGTCCCAGAGAGAACATGGGTCTTTTTGTCTTTGGTTCTTCTAAGATTAAAGATCTGTTTTGTTTACCTAACATGACAGTCATAACCCCAGAGACAGCATGGCGTAAACTGCATCACCTCCCAATTTCCTCCCTATTTCAGCATTGCTTTGAGGAACAATGGAAAATATGGGACTATGAACACAAAGACCAAGGAACTTTCTGAACTTTACATCATTTATCAATTCACCTGTGAGGTCACAAGACACAGATAAGTTGCATGATGTCTCTTGTTGACTATTCTGACAGCTGAAGAGGTCAGTTGCCAGCCCACAAAGCTATGCAAGAAGGGTACCTCTGAATGCAATTCTTCTGTATATGTCTTAGTGCTTTTCTTTTCTCTCTGAAGACATGCACACAGGGATAGGACATATTGTCCACCATAAGTAGGACAGTTTCTCTTGGAGATAAAGCTGGTTGTTCTTGTCTGACTTGGATGGGAACAATGCCAGACACTTTGAGCACCATGATGGGACACTTGATGTCTGTGGAAGGGGCAGTGCCCAAAGATGTTAATAAATTTTGTCCTAAGCAGTCATTGCCTTACAACTTCCCACTCCTTTTTGATATCAAAAACAGTCTGCCAAAAAGGCTTCTTTTTGCCCATTTTTTTTCCTAGTGTCTGGACTCTTGTCCTTCTCCACATCACAGATGTATGGAGTGGTCACAGACAGAGGGAGATAAGCTATTCCAAGTAGATATGGAAGCATTTTTGGACCAATACTGTGAGCATGAGGCCATAGCAGTCTGCAGTTAACACCTTGATAAGAACCTACAGCAGGTAATAGACAAATAAAATACATTAATTGCATCTTTTAGGCGCATCAGGAAAACCCTGCTGCTCTTCCCCATAGACAAATGAGGAACTACAGACTTCTAAGCTGTGTTGGATAAAGTTCAAGCCTTTGGCTCTTTGATTATTTTTAATCAACATCCTCAAAAGCTAGAATATTTTACTCTTTTCTCCAGCAGGGACAGCTGGGATTTCTCTCACTAAGAGAAGGAATTGCCTTGACAGAACCGGAGTGCTGTCTGTCTAGAGGAATCATCAGATTTGAGATTTTGTTTTTTCAATATTGATCACTCCTGCTCTAGTCCACAAAGGTGCTAAACAAAACATTGTTGATTGCATCATTAGATTCTTCAACCTCTTATCTCTTCCCTCTGCACTCTATTTTCTCACTAAATTGAACAAAAGAGGAAAACCAAGCTAAGAAAATGCTCTATAAAAATATTCAGGATAGATTTTTGGCAAAGAAACCATATTGCATATCACACTGCTGGTTATTAACTGATGGGCCTAGCTTGGATTTGAGCAGGATAGTGGACTAGATGACCCTCTGAGGTTCCTTCCAACCTACATGTTCTGTGTGAGTCAAAGCCCCCTGTATTTCACAGAAGTAAGGTGGGCCTGTATTTCTCCTGGAGATGTGCAAATGGTCCGGCAAGGGACATGTGAGGTTATAAGAGGCAGCAGGTCCAAGGACCTTTGCAACACCTTCTGGCTTTTTCCACCCTAGACCCCTGGAGGAAAACATGCAGAGAGATATAGCTAAAGACACAGTAGTTGATACAGGCTTAAAGGATGCCAGAAGTGTCACAAGAACACAGACTTGGATAGTTTTGGTATCTGCATTGTGTGGCAATTCATCCATGCATTTGGGTAAAACCTGCTGCACTTTTGCCCTGACGCATGACCTTTTGCAAGAGAGGGGCTGGCTGACCTGCGGCTGTGGCTTCCACAGCTCTTTATGTCTTGAGGGGAGATGAGGGCCAAGGAAAACTCACCTGGTGGAGGCTGTCAGCTGAGGGAACACTGTTAACAGATCAGGGCCAGCCTCCATGCTGAGACTCTCAACAGAAGAGAAAGCAAAAGGCACACATGGTTCATATGCTTTTGGCTTTTCTTGGCCTAACTTGATCCCTGAAGTCTGCAGGAAAGCAGAGTTGAGGAGGCAAACTGCTCCAAAAGTAAATGCCGCCTGGGGACTTGGCTGGGAGTTAGACAGACATGTTGCAGAGCCAAAGTGTAAATCTAAAATTTTGAAATAAAGTTTGGAATTTTCCTCAGAAAAGCTTGGCCACCAGGAGGTCTGGCTATAATGCCAATGCCAGAAGAGGCAGAAAAAACTGGACTGAACTTCCACAAGCAAGATATTCCCTGATTGCCAGTGATTGACAACCCTGGCTTCAGTCCCACTCCTTGAGCACAACATAACAGCTATGAGAAAAAGGCACCTACTACTAAAAAATACAGGAGTTCAGTGGGTGGTAAGTCTGCTTTTCACTCAGGAACCCCTTAGGAGTCAGTTAGGAGCAGCACATGGGTCTCGGTAGCAGCAGAGGCTTATACAGTTGAGAAAACAAAGTTGAAAACAAACAGCTGCATAATGTATTGCAGTAAGGCTTTCGCATCAGAGATAGTGGGTCATAAACAAGTCCCCCAGTAACTGGATATTATCCAGCAAGGCACAAGGCCTAAAAAGAGCTATTTGTTTTTTTACTCTTCATGAGATGAAATGCACACTGCAGGAAAATCCCATGCAAATCAACATAGCGTCATGGAAACCACGAGACCATCAATAAAAGTAATAAATGGAAAGGGTTATAATAATATATACTTAGCACTTTACATTTTCAAAGTGCTGACAGGACATTAATTCTCAAAATACCCTTGTGAGGGCAAAAGCAGCTTTAACATTTTGAGGTGGGCTTGTGAAATAATTTTTGGTCTCAAATTGATCTGACCTGACTTCTGTTCACTAGGATCATACTACACAAAACTAAATTGGGGTACAGTATTTTTACACCAGATAATATGATGCTTCATTGTTTCTCCTGCTCTGAATATGAGAAGCAGAGCCCAGTCACTGTTTTCTAGACTATATGTTAATGCCTGCAGTGTAAAACTGCTTTCTAAGCTCAATTCCTCCTCTCAGCTTGGGCTTAGTGTTTACTATCACTGGAGAATTTTATTACATTCCGTTACTCAGTTAACCTTTTTCTTCATTTAAATAACTATGCAAAACATAGTTGCCAGAAATTCATAAAAGAAAACATGCAGATTAGCCATTTCCAATGAACTGAGAGAACTGCCTCCAAGACAGGCAGAAAGGAAAACAAGAGAGCATAAGTTGTATTTTATAACTTCAAAGGACTGCTTTTATCTTCCATAGATTATTTGTTCAACTGCAGTTTTGAATTAGCTCTGCCTCTCCTTAAGCTCAGGTCACGGACAGGGGATGGGGAGTGCAGTCAGCTGTTCAGTTTGTTGCACATTTTTTCCTCCTATTTCCAGTTGTTTTCATTAGGGCATTGATAATTCTACTACCTCTATTACTGTTCATGATCTCAGTAAATCAAAATGTCATAAATGTTGTATACTCCTGTGTAATTGTGCAAGATGGGTTTCATTAAAATCATAGGAAGTTAAGTAGATGGCTATAAATAAAGGATCTATGTCAAAAGCAAAAAAGCTGTGAAAAAGAAATGAAAAAAGGAAAAAAAGTCCAAACTTAAGTCTTCAAGATAAATTACAGAAATTATTAATCAAAACGAAAACTAGAACAGGTACTGTTGATGTCTGTAAAAAGACAAAAGAGGAATAAAGTGTAGAGATTTTGAGATTACATAGGCAATGTACTTTCTAAATATATGGAATAACCAGTAGTCCAGTGGATATGATATTCAGCCCAGCTGTATGATACTTCATGTTCTGCCCATGTAACCCCAAAACTGAATGAGGAACTACCTGAGAAGCAGGTTTTTACAAATGTTGAGAATGATAGCATGTACTGTTCAAAACTCTACAGTGTACAATAGCAGAGCAGAAATGCTCACCATAAATAATGGGCAACTAAAAAGACTTTAAAAAACAAACGCTCATGGCAGCACAATGTGAGATTTCCTGATAAAGGAAAAGGCTTGCTAATGAAGGTCTTTTTCAACATTTATTGGAAGGTTGTTCTGGGGAAAATAAGTTTGAAATACGCAGTGTTCTTCTTTAGAATCATGGACATACGTTGCATAAAACTGCCATTGCTCAACCGTGAGAAGGATGCATAAACAATACATTGGTAACAGGAATTGTGGAATGAATATGTGCTGCTGAGCTGTGGCACAAATAGATGTATTGTGGAGGCACACACATGGGCACCTTGGAGATGGATGGAGAGCATAGTTAAGTTCTGCCAGATCTTGCTAAGCTAGAGATTCCTAAAAGTATTTGTAATATTCTGCACATTTCTAGCAGACATCTGGGTTGGGTCCCTCCATACTGCTTGACTAAAGAGATAAAATCAGAGCTGAGAATTTACTACAAAATATTAATTTTTTTTTGAGGAATAAGTCCTTAAAATGAATCACCTCTTAAATAGTAGTGACAGTGAGAGATTAAAGGTATTTGAAATGACCAACCACTTCACATATTGGGAAATCACCTCAGTGAGCACAATCCAGCAAACTAAATGTCCCAACCGTGGCCCAGAATTTCCTTTCTGTTATCAATTAGATGAAAAGCAATGACAATTCTTTCTGTACACAGAACATAGTAAGAATTTCAGTGACCCAAGCAGATCTCAGATAATAATTACTGCTCTAGTCATTATCTAATAATTTCTCCAAACTATGAGTTCGGAAGTTTAAGCTGATACAAACAGTGTGTTTTGCCATTGTAAACTCTATCTTCTGCTTATCTTTATATTTTATGCTATGCTTATTACAGTGGTATTCCTCCTAAGCTACTCTTCCCACAAAACCCTCTTGCCAAACCCCTAATGATCCATTCATCCTGTGTCTTGATGTAAAATCCTCATGCAAGACATGATAAGCACTAACGCAATTAGCTGAACCACCTGACCGATTCCACCTGCTTGTCTGACACTACAGGAAACACTACCACATCAACAATTGCAAATCTGGATCAAGACCCAGACCAATAAGATGCCCTTCCACAAACTTCCAACAGTGTTTATTTTAGCTACTGAATAAGATAAACTTCCTTCTTCCTTGCACCCCATTAGTTTCTCTCAGAAAGTATTTAAAACTACAATATAGAAAAGCTTCCCTTAAAACTATCCCAGAAAGATGAAATTGAAAAAAAAAACAAACCAAACACTCCAAAACACATAAATTACAGAAAATCATGTGCTCTTCAACCAGATTGACATAGGGGAAATCAGACATTCCTTTGTAAGAAAGGACCTCTGTTTTGCGGCAAAACTGAATATATAACTCATGCTTTCTACTGTGTAAACCTTAATCACTATACATAATGCCTATGCATATTTGAGGTTTTGTGTTATTTGGGGGATAGAAAAATATAACCAACAAAAACCAGACATTCTTTGCTTCATGATGGAAGTACCTATTACTGCTTTAAGAGGGAACAATTAAGGATCTCCTTCCTTGAAACTGTTCCCACAAAAAAGTATTAGCACAGCTACACCAACTTGTTTGCAAAAAAGTGGAATAGAACAGAAAAATATAGGCATGTAAGACAAGTATAGAGTCTCCTACTCATCACTTATGGTAAAAATATAGTTATTACTGCACTTTGTATTCCTACTCACTTATTGCTAGTATCAGTGAAAAGACTTCCACTGCTTTAAGGTATATAAATCTGAATCACAAAAATATTTTAAAGCACAGAGCTTTAAGAATTTGCATGCTTTCACTTATTTTAGTGAGAATCTATGACAAGCATTAGGCTTCCACACAAGAATCCTGCTAACCAGGAGCCATTCCTTTAACAAAAGAATGTTAATAATACTCATATTAGGCTGAGTACCATAAAATTCAGGGGCTATTCTATTGTGGGCTAGCTAATGCAAGCCTACTTATTGTATTTTCAATACTTTCTGGAAAATCTATGTGTGTAATGCTATTTAGATTTATGCAAGTACTTAAAAGGATTGTAATTATATTATTTAACAGAGTAAATACTGAATCCACAGACATGTTATCTTTATGTCTCTGTTACCATGGCACTGAAATCATGGAACAAATTAAAAAGCTCTCATGACAAACCTTTAGGAAAAAAATCTGCCTCAAGTGCAATATTTACTTTTAATACTTTAGAAAAAAGTATGAGTATAGTACTTAGCACTGTTTAATCTGAAAATTTTGTTCAGCAACCAAATCCAAGGTTTTTTTCATTAAAAAATAGTGTGAAACAATATTTTCACACTTCTTCATAAACTTCCTTTCATTTCCTAACCATAGGAGAGAATTACATGAAATGTATACTTAAATTGTCTAATTTTTGAAAAATCTTCTTATATTATTAGTTGCTAAAACACTGTAACTGAAAAATTTGTGTATATGGTGCTACTTTTTGTAGACACAGTACAAACCACTGGATGATTAATTCTGAATTCACTCACCAAGAAACTTTCATTGTTGCACCTTCATTTCTTGTTTCCATTCAATTAAAGTTCCTCTCTTAATATCAAATTAGGACCATTTCTCTAGTAATCACTAGAAGATGACTGCACTCACATTGAAGCCAAGGAAGTTGGGCTGCAGAAGAGAGGACAACTACCCAGTGTTGGATCACATGTTTTTTCCCTTTGGACTTAATATCTTGCGGATATAAATGGAAGAAAAGTCTAATTTTCATAGAATTACAGAATGACCAAATTATATGAATTATTAGAATGGTTTGGGTTAGATGGGACATTAAAAACCATCTAGTTCCAAACTTCTTGTCATGGGCAGGGATATACCTTTCCTTGAGAGGTTGCTCAAAGCCCCATCCAACCTGCCCTTGAACGCTTCCAAGGATGGGGCATCCACAGCTTCTCTGGGCAACCTCTTTCAGTTTCTCACCAACCTCACAATAAAAAAAATAAAAAATTTCTTCCTTATATACAGACTAAATCTACCCTCTTTCCATTTAAAACCATAGCTCATTGTGCTGTCACTACAGGCCTTGGTAAAAATTTTCTTAAAAGCCCCCTTTAAATATTGAAAATACCCCAGTAAGGCCTCCCTAGTGGTTTCTCTTCTCCAGGCTGAACAACCCCAGCTCTCTCAGCCTGTCTTTGCAGGAGAGTTTCCTTTGATCATCTTCATTGCCTCCTCCAGACTCTCTAAAAGGTCCACATCCTTCTTTTGCTGGGTACCCTAGACTTGGATACAGCACTCCAAGTGGGGTCTCAGGAGAGCAAAGATATATTCCCAAACATCGGCATGCAGGCATTGTATCTATGAGTCTGACAAAGACATTCACTGTGTAATTAGCCAGATCTCAAAAAAAACCCAACAAAAAATACTTGTTTATTGTTGTTGTTAAGCAGTGTGTTCTCCATTACCCTTAAGTGAGCCGGTTTTTGCATAATTTATGCTAAAAAAAGTGTTCTACAATTCACGATTGATTATTTCATAAAAAGAGGGGAAATGCAGAAGGGATGTGTTCACCCTTCTGAGCAGTTCACATCTGATGAGACAACCTGACAACCTTCACCTACCAATATCAACAGTGCTATAGCTTAGCAATATTTGTTTCCAAATATCTATCCTGACTTCAATCACCAGGCAAGCTGTGCCAAGAGATTTTACTCCTTTAATAAATATGAATGGCCGAAAGGAAAATGTCAACAATAACAAAATATTCCATGCACTTTCTACAGACTTTTGCAGATGACGAAAATCTTTTGTTCTACAGTGGATGGCAATTTTCTAAAGAAAAGGATTACAACTGCCAACTGATTTTTGGGAGTAATACTGAAAAGTGACAGAAGTTTCAGTAAGAGATTTGCCAGTTGGCACATTAAAGTAGGGAAACCCCTCCAACAGGCCGCACATGATAGAACTCCTCCTCCCAAAAACACAGAAGGCTCAGCTAGGGTCCTTTCTTCTTTTCTCTACATTGAGGCAACATTCACAGCTTATATTCAGATCCTCAAAACCGTGCTCTTGTTATAGTGCAGAACAAATATGCTTGTGTGAGTGGGCATCAAGATGATTACTTGGAAGAGAGTAAAAACTGAAAATAGTTTGTTTTCCTGATTCATGGCACATAACTTAAACTCAGGGCAAAACACCCCTTCCATGCCCTATGTGCATCCTGTGAGATGACTCCCACTATGATGCAGCATCACAGACAGCCCTGGGAAACTCACATGAAATATTTGGAGCTACATCAGCAGAGCAAAGGGTGGCATGGGTCTGCTTAATATGAGAAAATGGCAGTGTTGGAATTACAATGTGGTGACAGGACTCATCAAAAGAATTTATTTCCATGCTATGGGCTTGTGGCCTAATGAATTGGAAAATATTTGCCTATGTTCTCTGCTTATGCTCTAAATTAAAATAACACCTTTTATTAAAAATGCCAATTTTATGAACTGAAATACATGTCATGCTATTGCCTCATTGATAATGTAAAATTCCTTGTAGTTCTACTTATAATAACAACATTTTTTCTTGGCATAAAAAAAGTCCTGAATAGTGTATTCAGTGCACTACCTAGACTGTTTTTATGTAACTCAACAAGTATACCATGTAATGCTAGCAGAGTTATAGTGCTAAAATGGTATACTAAAATAGAGATTGCATTCTTACCATTGTTTACAAAAAAAAAGACCCTTTTGCCTATCCTTTTATGTTCCGGCTATCGGGTAGGGACTTCTTCCAGTTTTTAAGACGAGCAAGAAGGATGACCCTGGAAATTATAATGCCTTTTGGTGTCTCTCCAATGATCAGTAAAATTATGGAGAAGATTATCCTGGGAGGAAAATACATGAAGGACAATGCAGTCATTGGTCACAGCCAGCATGGTTACATGAGGGGGAAGTCTTACTTACCCACCTACCTGATCAAGGGAAGCTAGCTGATGTAATCTTTTTGAATTTCAGTAAAGTTTTCCATATTGTCTCTCACAGGACCCTTCTGGACAAAATTTCCAGCTGGATGAATACATCATGGGATGGATGGATGTGTTGGGCAGAATGGGTTGCAGGGAATGGGGTGAGAGCAGACTGATGAGCTATCACTAGTGGGGTTCGGCAGGGCTCCATCCTAAGCCCTGTGATCAACGTCTCCGTAAATGACTTGAATGCAGGTCTCAAAGGTACACTAAACAAGTTTGCCAATTATAGCAAACTGGGAGAAATCATTGAGTCCTCAAAGGTATGGGCGCTCTGCAGAGAGACCTGGACAAATGAGATGGCCGGGCAACCACCAAACATATGAACAAATGCCATGTTCTGCACGTGGGATGGGACAACCCTGGATGTACAGTCAGACGGGGGAGCAAGACAGTGGAGAGCAGCACCGCAGAAGGGGACCTGAGGGTCCTGGTCGATGGAAAATTGAATGTGAGCCAGCAGTGCCCTGGCAGCCAGGAGGGCCAGCTGTGTCCTGGGGTGCATCAGGCACAGCATCAGCAGCTGGGCAAGGGAGAGCATTGTTCCGCTCTGTTCTGCACTGGGGCAGCCTCACCTCAAGTTCTGGGGCAGTTTTGGGTGACACAATATAAGAAGGACATTGAGCTGTTAGAGAGTGTTGAAATGAGAGCTATGAAGATATGAAGGGCCATTGAGCAGAAGCCATATGAAGAGAGTCTGAAGTCACTTGGTCTGTTCAGCCTGGAGAGGAGACTGAGGGGAGACCTTATTGCAGTTACGACTAACTCATGAGTGGCAGACACTGACTCCTACTTTGTGGTGCTCAGTGATAGGATGCCAAGGGAACATTATGAACCTTTGCAAAGGGAGGTTTATGTTGGATATTACAAAAAGATTTCTCACCTGGAGAGTGTTTGGGCACTGGAACAGGCTCCCGGGTAGTCACAGCGCCAAGCCTGACCGAGTTCAGGAATTGTTTAGACAATACTCACAGCCACATGGTGTGACTCTTGTGGTGTCCTGTGCAGGGCCTGTGTACTTTGATAATCCTTGTGGGTTCCTTCCAACTCAGGATATTCTATGATTCTATTATTAACAGGCAATTTCATTCAACTAGGTCTTTCATTCTTGGGTGTCTTAGAGGAGAGAGGACAACTTGGGGATCTTTAAGGATCTTTAATGGAGGATAACAAAACTTTACTGTGCACGGTCCCCTCTTCTGACTCCATACCACTCAGAAGAAAGAAGCACGAGCTGTGGAAAGCTGCCTTTAAAGGGCTTATTGCAGCATCTGCTTGAACTCCTTCAAAGAGTAAAGCTACTCTGCAGTGTAAAGAAATGGTTTGATAATACTCCCTCTTGGAGAGACAAAGGCAGCAAGAGGAGATTAAATTTACACTTCAGAGACTCACAGTCATGTTCTTCTAATGAAGTGGTCTAACTCTGTTAGCCTTTCTTGCTAAAAAATATAAAAACTGATAGGTCATGTTAACAATGTTATTTCAAGTGGCTGTGGGACAGCATACATATTCTCTGCCTGAGATTTTGCCTAGAGATATATTAGTTTAAATAGTCAAGTAATAAAATTCAGCCAATTACATTCTAGAGTGGGCTAAAGGAAAAGTGAAACCAGCAGCGTTACAGGTCATGAAAGATTTATTTTCTAAATTCCTATTTCCTTAAATAGATTAAATGGAAATTCTTTCAAGAATCAATTTACATCAAGTGATAACAGGGTGAAATGTTGTTCTCACAGAGAACAAAATGATCCTGTAAATCTCCAAGTATCTGCGCTAATTTTGAAGTAGCTGCCAAAACCTCTGCAGCTTCCTGAACAAACTGTTATTACTTACAATATGCATGTCCAGTGCTCATGCAGCTTAACCTGGACGTTCCACAGCACAGGAAAGAAAAAATCTCTGATCACAAATACTAACAGGATTTTTCCATGTTTGCTGCATACTACAGGTCTGACAGTAAAAAATCCACATCACACACAGAGGTCTGTCAACATGGGAATTCTGTTCCCCTCATGAACTTCCTTTCTCCTCCCCTGTAAACTGGTTGAATTTGGGTTTTTTGACCATTTTATATTTTTTGTTTCTTCTTCCCTCTGTCCACCATGCTTCCTAAGATCATTTTAGAGAAAAAGTTTTCATTTTCCTCTGCACACTATATGCAGATATGCAGACCCACTCATCTGTCATTTAATGGTGTTTAAATTGGTGATGTTATACCAGTGTAAAGGTGGTGTGAAAGGGCAATTTGGCTCCATCTAGTCTTCATCTGTTCAAGCTCATACTAGCACACTGAGTTCCAAATAATTAGGAGCTTCTCTCCAGCTGGTGTTTTGGTAGAAAAGGTGGTTGAGCAACCAGTCTGGGTTTTCCAGATCTGAAAGAGTCTGAAGATGCCTTGAACATTACATACACTTTCCTAATATGTTTTCAGTGTCAGCTATAGCACAGCAGTGGGTGGAATGACAAATAAGTATTCTTTGGGAATTAATTGCCGCTCTCAGGGTTCAGAGGAGTTCAGAGCATTAAATTTATATTTATTTACTAGTGCTTTTCACTGTTTACCAGGATTTCTCTCCTGTCCAATTCATTCAACTATACTCAGAGAATAATTATTTTGTTGCCAGACCTCTCTTGGACTTTATGTTGAGCAAAATTTGCACGCTGGTGAAGGAACAGAAGAACTTTGAGTAATATTTTGCACATTCAAGTTTCACTTCTGGTCCTGCTAGTGATCTGCTGTGCCACCATTCAATATGAGCTTTTTGGAGACTGTGTGAAGCACAAGGTTAGTAGTGTGTATATAATGTAACTTAGCATTACTAATTAGATTTATTTATTCTCAAACTAAGTGATATAATTGTCTTTAATGGGTTGTGAATCAACAAACAGATAAGATGTCAAACATCCTCACCTCATAACCTCTCCTTAATAGTATATTTTGAAAGTAAGAAGGGAATATGAGGGCTTAAACCATTCAATGGAAAATTTAGCATGCCATTAAAGAGGCTTCTGGATATTATAACTCTATTTCCATTGGACTTCCTTCCAACAATTCAGGTGGTTTCTGTTAATAGTTAGAGCATAGTGTAGATTTCTAACTTAATAATCTGAAAGACTATTTTAAAGAATGACTACATTAACAAGCATTACCAGCTTCCTGCTCAGACGAAAAAGAATTTATTATTTTAATGCAACTAACTCCAGAGTTGGAATTTTTTTCCCTGTCTTCTGCCTCCTCTTGTCTTCATTTCCTTGGGTTTCACAAATATACAGTAACAATTAGTTATGAATCAGACCAAGATGGTTAACGCTGTACTATTAATAAAACCTTTCTGGGGAATTATAAACTACTTTTGCATTCATAGGTAGCAATATTTATCCATGCATTATTCATCAGGAGATGATGAGCTGGATAGGGAAGATCGTATTAGCGTGGATAAATTAAGAACAGATGAATACCTCATCTTAAAAATCAAACTGCACATGGATTCCTTTTCCCTTTGGATTCTTTAAAGTGTTCTTTCTCTTTTCTCTCCTCACCTCTTTAGTTATTTATATAATTCTTGTTATTCTCTCTCTGCATTTCTAAGCTTCATTGAATTATAGCATTATGGGAGGAAAACTGAAGCAATAAATATCACCGTTAAAATCACAATAACAACAGACTTGAAAACAGTGGCTATTTTAATTGCTTGATTGAAACAACTCCCAAAATTTTTATTTGCACTTCCCTCATTTATCTGGAGGGAAAACTGCCTATATTTCACTACATGTTATTCAGATATAAAGAAATATCAAGAAACTCTTTCCACAAATACATTAGAATACTGCAGTGGAGCTAACCTAAATTATTGTCCATAACTGGGGCTCACATAGCCCTTGCACATCACATCTTTGAACATACAGAAAACTAAACTGCACATGAGCTCATATACAAGTACTGAAATGGCACTCCTTAGATGATAAAGAACTAGGAATACCATAGAATCACAGAATGACGTTAAATACCATCTTCAGAACAGCATAGCTTACTGGTGGAAGAATTTATTTAGACATGTTGTCTCATCCACAACAATGAAAAAATGGGTATTAATTTGAATGATGCTCAGGTCTTGGATGTATTAAAGCATGGCCTCAACAGAGGTTTACAATCTTCTTACTAAAAACACACACACACACATGCACGCACAAAGACCCCAAAACTTCAAAATCTTGACCAGCTGAGGTAACCTATTAAATAATGTTTAACAATCCATTAAATAGTCATTAACATGCTGTTCATTTAATTTTAAATGAAATAGCCTTAGGTCTGATGAAAAAAAGTGGCAATATTTCCATCGCCAGTAAAATTTAAGTGGGAAAATGGACTGTGTTTTCAATAAACATTTCAGCACAGTTGCAACTCTTTGATTTAAATATTTGAAATACTGGAGAAGCTTTGCCATTTGTATTATGAATTTCACAAAAGGACTAGGAAATATCTGAAGGAAATTTTTTCAATTTTCCAAACACAACTAACTGCCAGACTATGAAGAGAAGTTTGGTAATTTTCTGAATTATATATGACTGAAAACTTTCCTTTATGTACTATTCCTAGGGTGGGGTATGCATCTGAAGAAGAATGTTGAGAAGAATAGGACATTAAGAAGAAATTCTGACATCACAAGTTACTGCAAAAGAAAAAGGAGGTACTGCTCAATTTCAGTCCTTGTTTATTTTCCTTTCATTCTCATAACTCAGTTCAAAAAGCAGTGCTTTCCTGAATGACATCCATTTCAGATTTCTTCAGCAAACTGTGCAACTTTGCATGACACCTTCTTTTTAATTCTTAATTTTTACTGAAAAGGTAAAAAAAAAAAAATCCTGTATTGAAACCATGATGTATTTGAAACTGAATGATTTTCAGTACAATTTAATGGAAAAAGTAGAGGTTTATTATTAAGCTAGATATATATGTAGTTACATATACATGCACGTGCACATGTACACACCCCTTTCTGTGGCTTGGAACAACTGCAAAGGACAGATGGACTTGGGAGGGGTTTCACAAGTACTGCAAAAGATCTCATGTACTCATTTGTTTACACCAAGTGTTTAAAAACACATAAATCAGCCACTTCAGGGCAAGCTAAACAAAAGAAAAAGGAGGTGCAAGTAAAACACATTGTACAGAAAGCTAACACATCTGCAGTAACATATAATAAATGTGAAGAATATAATCTGCTGTACCTCATCATGCTGCTCTTTATACCATGTCATATAAAGCAATGACTTTATACGCATCTCAGAATGAAAGAGATACAGTAACAGAAGTATGAAACTGGTTTTCAGTCCTAAAAGACCAAATAGCCAAAGAGTTCCTGTACTCCTTTGAGGCTTACATAGAGCCCATGATTCAACACAAGAGAAAAGGTTCCTGAAACAGTCTTGGCCCATTGTAGCGCACAAGGCTTGACAAGAACTGAGTCCTATCGAGTAAAGGACAGAGCTATGTGAAGAGTGGGGTTAAACACACTGAGTGAGGAACAGCATCTGAAAACAATAAATCCCTTGAGGGGATGCATGAGGAAACTTTGAAGAGACAGCCTTTTCCCCCCTCCCCAGGAGCCTTTTTAGCATTGCATGGTGTAGGAGAAGACACATGTAATTCCCAGAGAGGGTGGAGGGCTTACAATTCAATGAACCGCTCTCATTTATGTAATCTTTCAAGGACAAAGTTTTCTGGTCAATTCTCAAATCTTAGCTCCAGCCAGCCGGAACCTTGGCCCCTGACTACGCAGTAATTCCCTGGCAGTAACCTACTCTCCTCGAAGAAAGCAGTGGTAGCACAAGGACAGGCCTATCTACCTGTTCTGTGCAAACACAAGTATCATTTCCTTCAGAAAACAGTATGAATACCCATCTTCTTTTCTTCCCTCCCCAGGTGATTTCTTTTCTATATTCCTCATAGTTGCTGCAAGTCAGCTAATAGAGCTGTAGCATCAACATTCTCATCATTGTATGAAGCATAAATACTTAACATGCCTATTTGTCTGTATTTGAAGATGCTGCACTTCCAATGAATACTTAGATTTCTGTGGCAGGGTGCTGCACACTCCAGAAAACAGTTGTTCCATGTTAGACCCTCAGAGAATTTTGTGGCAATCCACATATGAAAATGCACATCCTGCTTCTAGCTTAAAGTCAGTAGGGTTTATCTAACCATCAAATTTACAAAGCCATTTTTATATATTTGGTGAAACATTTATGTGGTCAGTCAAATGTGTAAGTCCATGAAGTAGTGTAGGAAAGGATCTAATTATCCCAGTTAGTGGCTGGATCCATTCTTCTCCCTTTCTGTGGGGAATAGCTTCCACTAAGCTTGATTTCCCACACTGTGAATAGGAGAAAAGAGGCCTAAAAATTTTGCACTTTCACAGTATACCCACTACTGACATTCCTCAGGGCTTCTGAATTACAGCTTTCATGTGAAGGCTTTTTGGGGATAAGATTTTTTCCTTTCTATTCATTTCTGGATAGCTCATTTGAAATTGTGCAAAATCATCTTTCCCCAGGCAACAAAAATAAATCAATATGCTCTCCACTCCCAATATTTTTGTGTAATACAACAATACTCCACACTACCATTGTGTATTTTCCCCAATATAAAAACATTTTTCAGTAATGATGCCATGGGTAAGCATTATACGTCTTGTAAGTTCTGCAGCAATGTGAATTGAGGCATAGCAAAATTCATGGCATCTTCAGATTCACATTGTGTTAGGAGATATTAGGTTTTAACTAACATTGTACTTGTAGTTCAGCTGAAGCAAGTTTGTGTACTGATGCTAAACATGACCTTAATTTTGCTTAAATAACAAAAGGCAGGCAAAGCTTGAATGCCATGCTGATCTGAATGCAGAAAACCTGACAAAAAGTCATACAACTTCTGTATTTAAATATGGTCTTAATGGCAAAGCTGTTGCAAATCCCAGCATCCCTGGACAACCCTACTCCTCTTCTCTGCATTCAGTCTTTCATATTTCAGCACAGGCCAGATGTAACAAGAGGGAAGAGCAAAGTTTGTACCGCTGCTGTGCATGATCAATTTGCATAATGTTACAGTATGCTAGACAAAATTATCCATTATTCATTGCAAAGAAATTATCCAGTCATTCAATATATGCCAACAGTCAGAGCAAAAATATCAGTATCAAAATTTCCTTAATCCAAATCACTATTAACTTCATTATGTTCTGTCACATCTTGAAGAAGCTGCATTTAATTTAATGAGTTGTTTCTATACCCTAAATAAAGAATTTTAGCGGCAGCATAACTGTAAGACAACACAGAAGACCCTAAGGCAGTTTCTGCAAGCTCTCATAACCACTACATATTACAATACCATTCACTTGCTGCAATTCATTGAGTATTTGTTTATGATATCAGAGCTTTAAAAGAATTCATGCTTGGGTTCATGTATAAGACAAGATTGTATTGCTTAATATTTAAATGGGCAAAATTGCTTTAATGGAATGGAGGTGCAATATCTTATCCTTCACATACTTATTTGTTCCCTGGTTTTCTAAACATAATGGCTTCATAAATTTGCTGGCCTAGGTTTGCTAAGAAACCACAATGGATTGGCCTTTATTCAGATCTGCATCTGCTGTCAGTGTTCTCCACTGATGTTACACTCTTAATTTTCCTCCAAGTTTTTTAGGCCTTCTGACTTTGTGCTTTCTCTCACTTAGTTTCCTCATAAATTTAGTTTTGCTTACCTGCAGCTAAGAAGCAGTCCATATATTTAATCACTGCTGCTGAGCCTTCAAAGCAAGACATATGGAGAAAACCCCAAATGAGTGCCATGAAGGTGCTATTTAGAGAGTGATTTTATCGTATCTGGTAGGCTTGTTACTCTTATGGAAGTCCCCTGGCAAAAGGGACACTTTACTCAAGTGACAGTAAGAAATTAAAATCCTGTGTTTCCAGGGACATGCACAGAACACTCCTCATCATGGGTGCCAGCTGCAGTTTTTGTCTCTGACGTACACTGAACAGAATGTAGCAACTGATAGGCAGAAGCCAATCTCCACAGATAGAGGGGTATATGTCCAAATCACACCAATTCATTCTGATAACATTGAAAATACAGGATAGTCAAAGAAGTGTGATCCAATGACATGCAAGCTATAAAAAGGGTCCCTTTCACTCCAATGGAAATGGAATCCAAGTAGCAGAGGTAGCTTATTACCTACCACAAGTCATTTGATGATGCACTTAAGGAGCCCTATATTTATCTGATTTATAGAGTGTTTAGTGAGGGAAATGTTGACTAAAAAGTAATATGGGATGAGATTCAGGTGTTTAAGTACAGCCATCTAGTGCCATTTTAGATACACCCTTCTGTCTGAGACATTTGCAAAATACTTAGAGGAGACATCTGAACAGACACTAAAAACCTATACTGAAACACCCAGAAATTTATCTCAAAATCTGTAAAATGCAGAATAATTGGAGGCAGGAGGAATGAGAAAAAAATTTTAAGATGAATAAACAGATATATACTTAGTTAAGGAGTCTACTCTTGCTTCACTGGCTGAGTGCTTCGTAGGGCCTGGCAGATTAAGGGATTTCTGCTTAGGAAATTACATAAAGGATACAAAAAATGGGAACTCAATTTCTGCTAAAACTCAAATAATCCCTCAGGTTCATGAGCAAACACTTAGGCTCATAATAATTCCATTGCTGTCATGAATGAATAGGTCAGCTGATCACCTAAAAAGTCTATTGATCATCATCCAACTCACCAAAACCTCATTTCCAGATGCCAGAACACCTAATTAAAAATCAAATTAATATGTGTCATTGCCAACATTATCTATTTCTGCTCATACTTAAAAACTAGATACAGCTAATTCTTATTTTAATGTGAACAGAGAAAACGCAGGAGAGGCATGAGAAGGATTCACATGGCTATATGTAATAATACCTTGCAGAAATAACAACTGTGCTGAAAGCTAGAATTAGGAACTCCTAGGAAGTTTGGAGTACAACTTTGGAGCCTGACAAGGAGTGAGCGCAGAACGGAGTAGCTGAAACATTTCACAAGGTAACTGGCAACATGCTGTGGCATAGATGAGGAGGATGGACATTAAATGAAAGCAATTAAAAAGCATTGCATTCAAATGTGCGACTATTATGCCCACACTGCAGGAGACAGCAGGAGGCAGTGAATCATCCAACATTTAAATCAACACCCCCTTAAAACAAAATGTATTCAGCTCAACGTGGGTATCTCCAATGGGCTCCAAAAGTTCTGACAATGCGTGGCATGGGTTACTCACATCTTGCTCTGCCCATGATGCAGCCACCCTTTAGTAAGCAACTTGATTCAGAGGCATGGAGAGTTTCTGATGAATCATAAAATGTTCAGTGTCTGATTTAAGGGGGTTTTGTCACCACTGTAGATTTTCTAGTGCTAATTTTATGTAGAAAAGGGCTTTCAGGGACAAAATGATGATAGGGTTGAGGGGTGATGGGGAGGAAAAAAGGAGAAAGGAGAAACAAATTCAAGGGTCCTGGAAATTGACAGTGAAAGTGTTGTGGCAGCAGCATGTATGTTTTCTACATTTTTGCTTTTGTTTTTTAAAATAAGTGAATATTGAGGAGACATTAATCAAATTGTTAAAAAACTGTCAGAATAAATGTGTCAATAAAACCTCTTTTTAAATCACGTTCTGTTAAAACACTTTGAAGGATTTCTATGGAAACAGTAGGCTGTTACAATGGGAAATACCCAGCATAGCTGAAAATGTCAATCTTTCTTTCAGCAGTGGACTGGCCATAAAAAGAGATTCAGTGGGAAATTGGTATCACTTGGAAGCAAAGTGTGAAGTAAGGGAAGTATAGCAATGCAGGAACACTTAAAATCCAAGACAAAGAAAGTGACTGCCTTGCTGAGTAGCAATAGCACCTTGCTAACAATAAAATATTTAATTACACGGCCTTTTATTTTGGAAAAGTGTATTTGGATGTATCGGGATATAGCATCTATCCAGATTACCAGTATAGTTCTTGCTGCTAATATTTTTTGAGCTTGGAGGTAAATTCTAGTGACAGAAAAAGAGGGATAGCTCACAGATTGCCCATTTTATAGGTTTGTCTTATAACTGATGACACTCCACACCACTCATGATCAGCAGTACTGCCTCTGCCTTATCTACTGCCCACTTTACTGCCCACTTATGCCTTCTCTTTGATCGTACCATTTTCAGTGTTTTACTTAACCCTTCTATGTACCTTTCCCAGTGCCCAGAGTAGAACCACTTACATGTGTTTTAAAAAAAACCCTAAACCACACTGTATTCTTTAAAATAGTGTAAACCAAGAAAGAACTGCTCTTGCTCTTTTCAGAAGGCCCTCAGTTATGCACACACCTCTTCCCACACTCTTCCCACACACACAGATCCTATGACTGGAATAGTTCTTCCTAAAGCATGAAATAATGCAAAGGCTCACTTTAAATCTCAGACTGTTAATCTCACCAAAATCTTTAAATCTCTAAACCGTATGAAAAAGTAAATTATCCCTCTTTCCGTACCCTACTTGTTTCACAATAGATGTGAAGAGCATACTGGTCCTTATTACTGACATGCATTCCAGTCGCTTGGAATAAAGCAAGTTCCCAAATGCTTACAAAAATGAAGATTTTTTTCCCCTCTACTATTTACAAAAGAATGCAAGGGAACAGAGAGACATCATAATCATACTTTTTACGATTGCTTCCTAAGGCAAGGGAACACAGAGACATCATAATGATACTTTTTATGATTGCTTCCTAAATTCTGACTCTGAAATTCTGGATGGCCACCTCTTTCTGGTTTTGCACAAAATCTGTTGTCAAAGGATTCTCTTGGTGGCCAGCTGCAGTTTAGATAAATGGTAATAGATGGAATAGAAGCTATTGGTCTTGACTACCATAATGCGGCTGTGTTAGATTGGTGTCACTGCCTCCTTTACTCATCAGACACATGAATTACTGTCAAAAACTAATAAAAATTTATTGTTTTTTCCCCATGTTTCTTATTTCCCAAGAACAAACTGCATTTCATGTATGGAGGATGCAATCTGAAGGGCAATGACATAACTTGAATGAAACGTTGCCTGTTGCTCCTGATTGTTATTTGTTGACAAGTCCATTTATTTAAGTGTGCCAAAGTAATAACAAGTTGGAATCTAAGATAAGCATTCCAGAACACATCATTGAGGAATGCTGTGAGCAGCATTGTGTTTCATGCCCTGTGTTGCCTGTTGTATCAGTAATGAGTTCATGACTAAATACGTTTTTGGGCATTTGCCAAACTAATGTGATTGTGAAAGACTGAGGACCACAAGAATGATGGCCTGATACTACTGAGCCCAGAAATGCAGAAGGTCTTTGCTAGACCAGTAGAGGATTTCTCAGTAATCATCTGTAAATTATGCAATTACAGCCGATTAGCGTCAAACTCAAGTGGACACAGGGATTGAATCAACACCATATAATCACACTGCACAGAATAAAACAGCACTCCACTGCATAGAAATAGGACTTTGGCAATAAAGACGATATATCTGCTCCAAAAGTAACTCTTTTATGAATGATACAATTCTTTTTCCTTGCAGTCTCATCTCTGAATCACCTTATATAAAGATTAAAATAAAAAGCTTTGAATTCATACCTTACTTTGGAAAAAGTTCCAGTGATCAGATGCTGATGAGAAGACAGAATATTCTGATCCTACAACATCCAGCGAAGAAAAACCTCACAAGTACAAGCTCCTTGTGACATTTTCGGGAAATCTGCCTCCAGCTGCAATTGGGACTATTGGTTTAATTTTTTTAAAAATAACTAATGTCTTGTGCTTGATTTGAAGAGGATAGAAAATTCCTAAGTGACAATACCTTCCAAAAACCCTGCTTCTTTGAGAATGCTTTGAACTGTGTATCCCAAGTATGACCCATTTTTACATAACTAGTCTCTTTTTAAAACTTAGGTTGTTTTCTGGTTGAAAATTAGAACACCATAATTTTTAAGTATAGTCAGAACTGAATCTTAAGATTAGTACAATCAGACAGTAAATAAAAGGTCACTTGAGGGCAGGGAGTTTCTTTTTTTAACAAGTTCAGTAACTTTTACCATGGCTAAATTAGGAAATACAGTAAATATGCAGTTTGAGTATTAAAAAGAATAATTCACGGTATAAAGTACTTCGTAACATACAAATATAGAAAATCATAAAGACTTCTGCCAAAAAGGATAGAAGCAAAAATTCACCATTTTAACATTACTAGAAATGACAGGAGTTTCTGAAAAGTTCAGATGGAGAAACAAATTTCTGCAGGAAATTGTACACCATACTTCTGACTTTTTACACGTTACTACATCAGTGCAGCAATTCACTGGGTGAATAACTGCACATCTGTACAAGATTTATGTTCACAACTGACAGTAACTATCTCACATCCAGAATATAAAGTCATTTACTCAAGTAGAACAGAATCATGCAAATTTGTCTTGGGTGAAAATCTCATCATTATATTGTAGGTTTGAAGAATAAAAATATCTAGAAAATAGCAAAGTAGTAACAACCCATTGTGAAGACTTCTCTCTGTAGGGAATGAGTTTAAATAATTTTAAACAAAAATTATAGATAGGGTGCAATTACTGGCTGGCAGTTCTTCCTAAGATGACATATGGCACCACTCCTGACATCACAAGCCTAACAGTGCTACATGGTCTTATTTTCTTTTTTTCTTGTGATATTACCAGAAAGGGGAGTGTTTCAGTAAATCCCAGTAGATGTGTTACCTCTTGGATTTTCACTCATTGAGAAGCACTGGTATATGGTGAAAATTGCTTGCTTACAGATTGTTGTTATTTTCCCAAATCATTGTCCTGACTCGTTTCCCAAACCTTACACTAGATGCTTTTAAAATGTCATTTTATTATGTGTCTTTCATTCATAAAATCAAAAGCACAGTATCTTTTAAAAAATGTAATCCTGAAGAACAGATCTGTTTTGAATTCTACTGTTTTTCCTATTGATAGAAAAATACATGCCTCTCAGATGGAACTACTGAGTCAAAGTATTTGATTATGTTAATAGCCTTCATATGGGTGAAGGAAAATTAACTAGAAGAAATATATTTGTGCACAAAAAACAAAACCACCAGTTGAGTATCTTGGGGAGAAAAAAAGAACTCTTTGAAGAACGTAGGATCGATGTCAATATTAGAGGTACTTTAAAGTCATTCTGGTACAGCTGAGCTAATGAAACCTGCATCCTTACATATGTGCCCCTTTTGTCTCATGAAGAATTTCCCTTTTCATTAACCCACTTCACTCCAATTTTGTTGCCAACACCCTAGATGGTGTCTCATCCACCAGAGAGAGCATGTCACTTATCCAGAGGGGAAGTGGGGTCTGAAAGCCTTGTCAGACAGAGGTCACAAAACCTGTTCTTCATGCGTCATCCTTACTGCACCTTCCTTCAGAGCTTACTACCCAACTCCCCAGATCACCCCCAGGAATCTGCACTTGCATGCAGGGAGTTTCAGACCCATCTTTGAGATGTCTATTTGCCTGCCAAGCCTGGTCGAACAGGACCATGAGTTAAATGACAAAATTTGTGACAGGAAGAGTGAAGGATGGAGAAGAGCAGAAAGTAAAGAGAGACAAAGACTGACAGGTACAGACATACCGGTTACTTAATTCTTTTCTCCTTACAAGAATAAAGAATCTAAAACAAAAATTAGATATCTAAGCCAGTGAGGAGACATATCAGAAGAGGATATAATACATGACCACAGTACTAACACAGCAGAGATGAACACATTTATTAAATCTTTTTCTCTCATATAGGAAAAAAACCCACCTAAGTGTGAATAAAAGGTTATTTCTTTCTATCCAGTTCCATAAAAAGTATCCTCTGTAAGCCCACAAGTTAGCTTTCCATGAATTTGTTTTAACTCAAGGATAAAGGATTTCAGTGTTACTTGAGAACT
This sequence comes from Bombycilla garrulus, assembly GCA_013400315.1. Lineage (NCBI taxonomy): Eukaryota > Metazoa > Chordata > Aves > Passeriformes > Bombycillidae > Bombycilla > Bombycilla garrulus. The sequence continues at coordinate 403,156 of VXBU01015071.1, read as the reverse complement.
AGACTGGACTTTTTCCCTGTATTACTCAAAACCTGTTTCAGATACAGTCTGAGGTAAGGAATATTAATCAGGGTGTAACTAGCTGATTGTATTTGGTAAAACATTTAATTGGAGGTCAGCATGGAATCGGGGCAGGATCTGAAGTCTCACTGCAACTATCCCAAGGCCATTTGCACATACATATGTGAAACTTTTGATGGCTGCTTTTCTTTGAGAAGCATCCCCTTCATCAGTCAAAGACACTGTGCAGGAATCAATTAAAGTTCAATGCATTATTCACCAGAGATGAAATTCTGGACTATAAACTCCTCCAGACTCTCTTAAAAAGTCTGGGACCAGATCTCTATTAATCTATCAGGTTCATGTCAGGCTTTCCTTCCTCAGTGGTGTGCTTAGTAACCCAATAAAATAGAATAATTCCATGCTTGCATGAGCATTGGAGAGCACTGAGTATGGGAATGTTGGAATGAAAAAACTGAGAGTATGAAGTAAGAGTATGACAGGAGTGGCTATGCAATTTATCAAAATCCAATTTAGCAGATGGTGTCGAAAGTAGAGAAAGGAGGGAAGAACATAGAAAAATATTCCCCAGCAGGGCTTTCCTGAAGATCTCATGCGGCAAAAAAGAAGAAAATTGCAAAATTCCAGGTCAGTGCAGAATTCATACTGTTTCTGCCAATAGAAACGTAAACACGTGTCCAGGGGCAGGGCATTTACACTTAGAGCAGGTGTTGATGCCAGTATTTTCAGCATCAACTTCCTCCTCATTAAGAGGTTAAAATGTGAAAGCAAAAAAAAGCCCAAACCTAACAAAACTGAAATGACACCACATTCAAAAGCCTTATTGATATGAACTGTAAATACTCTTATTAAACTTTTCAAAAATTTTCTTTTGTTTTGTTTACAGCTAATGGCATACAGTTTATGCATAGGAGCCACTGGTACTACAAGGGCCACTTATAATTTTACTACCATTTTAATAAAAATAAATAAATAGTCAAACCTTTTAGATTGTAAAAGGGAGGAAGACATTTTTCTTGATGGTATTCAAGTGGTTTAGCCAACACTGACTGTTTTTATAGCATTGGCCCCTTTGTTAGAGATAATAATACTGGGGAAGACCTTGGGAGGTAAACCACACTTGTAATTGGTTTTTAAGATTCACTGTGGCACTGGCTTCTGTGTGATCTTTGTAAAACACAGGGATGCAAGGTTCAGTGTTTACAAAGATCACTTCCATTACAAAGATCACTTCCAGCAGTTTGGACATGACTTTCTTACTGTTGTTTCTGTGATGCTTCTTGTATTCAGGAATTTGCCCTTTGATTCAGTAGTCTTGAAAATGTGTTTGTTGCTCAGCATCCCAACTTATTTTTTCAAGTTGAATTCAGCATGGTGTAGATGAGGTATTGCAGAGATTGTTTGGTGTGTCAAGTCATGATGCTTCCATAGCCCTGGGCTGGTTTACCTGTGTGTTGGACACAGAAGACCATGGCAAGAGAGAATGCCACTGCCTCAGGGTCAGCCTGCAGGGAACAGGAGAATTGTTGTGAGTCACTGGAAACTATTTCACTGTCTATATTGACTACTCCTTCCTTGTTAACAGGATGAGCCTACTGACCTCCAAAGAGAACACCCTCGGTTTCGCAACAACTTTGCCTGACCTCTCTCACCGCAAGGATTTTAGAGCTTGGAGACGCATTGGTCAGGAAAGACAGAGGGCAATCCAAGCCTTTTGATAATCAAGTATTTTCTTGCCAAAGAATTATTAAGAGGTTATGGGTCATCACAGGTATTTGAAGTAAAAGTATTTCACAGCCTGCATATTTACTGGTTCCTTCTATTCAACCTTTATGCAAGTAATTTTGTTTTCTTTTTTCCAAGTGTCCATTAAATGAGCTGTTCAGTTTTCTGCTTTACAGGCTTTTGGTTTTACTTCTCCTGAGTTATTTCCTTCATGGAGATACTGTAACCTTTATATAATAATGGTTGTTACAAACTTTATGATTCTTAACATATAGATCCCGCAGAAAAAGGAACTGCTTCAAAAATGATAACAGAAGTCAATAGCACAAATCTTGCTTCCAGACAATGATAGATTTCTCAGACAGCTATCACTAGGACTATATTTTCTGAGCTTCTGGCAGTAGGTGATTACATTTAATTTTTTTTTTAAAGGGTGAACAGTTCATTGATTGTAAAAATAAAGGAAGAGGAAGTATAGGGAAAGAGGAAAATTCCACCTCAGGGGAAAAAAAAAAAAGGCTCTTTTCCATTTTAGAACAGCAAGACTTTCTAGAAGCAGCTAGAAAATAGAAACAGTGCCCAGCAAGAGGATCTCACTTTATTTTGAATTTGTCTAATTACAATACTTTGAAACTCTGATTTTGTGCGTTTACAGTAAAATAAGTGGAACTTAGACCTTCTGTCGGGAAAATTCCATCTCAAGAAAAAAACTCTGTACAAGCACACATGCATTCCTATCTCAGCAACTTTGGGAAGAATTTAGTAAGGAAACACAGTAAAGGATGCAGGAATTTGACATTACTTATGTATAGTTATGAGGCCTTGGGAACACCTCTTTTGTACTCCATGATGGCTTGATTCCAAGTCCCTACATTCATATTTCACTGCTCCTGAGAGGGACAGCTTGTTTTGGTGCCATCTGCAATTAAAACAGTTTTCTTCAAGACTTCATTAGCACACACCAAACTTAGAAACAGCAGGGGCTTTAGTAATTTTTAAGTATCTGTGAGTAGTTATACAGAGCTAAAAGTGAAGCTTGTTTGAATCTTAATCTACACCTCAAAGTTTATAAGCAGGTTTTTAACTTTCTTAAAATTTCTCAGGAAATCCCACAAAAGATATTTTCTAAGTTTTTGAAATACAGGTCTGAAAGTTTTTCTGTGTGGGAACATGCTTATGGATTTTACATTAAGGCAGACCAGAAAGCTCTCAACTCTACAGGGATTAATAACCTCAGAAAATAATAGACTGTCATGTGTATATTATTTACATGACATAGTACTTTCCACTGAGACTTCCATCACAGGAAGAAAACAGAACAAGTGCAAGTGAAATATTGTAGGAAAGAACACATGGCAGCCGAAGAGTAATAATTCCTAAAGCAAGAAAGATGGAAGTTATTAATCAAAATTGTTATTCTCTTACTTCTTCCCCACTCACTTCAAAATACCCAAGTTGATAAATTAGTAGCATGTCTGCACAAAAAAGAGGCTTTCAAATTTGGTCACCTAATAGGATATAGAAAGAAGAAAGTTTAAAGGGCTTAAGTGAATGTAAGTTTCTCCAATTTACGGCTTCTTCCAGCCTTTCCACATGTGGAAATTCACTTGGAAAGTTCCAGAGATATAATTTTCACCCTCCTACACGTCACCTCTCATACAGTTCATAGTTTGCAAGAATGTGAAGGACTAAAATGTTACCTGACATCGGTAATTGCAGACAGCCCAAACCAGAGCACATCTACTTACCTCTGGGATTGCAGAAACCCATGCCCACTCACCCTACTCCCGTGAGATAGAGCAGTTCAGGAGTATGCAGATGAGAAAAATGACTTATGAAAAACAAGTTTGCAACCTCAGCTGGGCTGGCCACTTGCAGCAGAGAAAAAGTGCTAGGATTGAATTATGGCTGTGATTTGCTCACTACTGTGTTACAAACTCGTAAAGCAGTCCAAGGAGGAGAAAAGAGGGGATAGTCTCTGCTTAGTTTTTCTAGAACAGTAATAATATAAACGATAAAGCCAATACATAAATTTTGCCTCAGGCTTTTTGTTCACCTTTTTGTTTTTCTAATGTGAATTTTTCTACTTCAAATCCTACCAGTTTATCCTTTGCTTGCTACCACTCACATACAAGTATCAATCCAACTCAAGAAATGCTAGTTTCAGGGGTTTTTTGGCTGTTTGGGTTTTTTGTGTTTTTTCTTTGGAAGATGGACTGACCATATTTGGTTTTGATTACGGGTCTTTGAACTTATTTTATTTAAGTGCGGTCATTTTCTGAATATATCACTCCGTAAATATGTCACGGTAGGGTTTCATGTTTACTGTTTCTCAATGACTTCCAGATCAAATTTATTTGATTTGAAACCAAAAAGATGGTATGTGTACTTGGTTTTGGGCTGGGGTTTGTTTTGGTTTGTTTCTTTTTAGGCATGTGAGGGGGGAATGGAAACGGAAGCAAGGTTAACCAGTATTACTCTGTCAGCCATGCCTCTGAAAGTTGGGTTGTCTCATGCACCCTCTCTATGGCAAAAGATTTTGATGCTGGCATTTCACTGAGGGATCAACTTGTGATGTGCAAGAAAGTATTCAATAGTTTGTCCCCCGTAGGCCTGCAGGCACTCCACAAGCAAAGGGATTGAAATGCAATGATAGACTTACTCTCACAAGTCAAGCATGCATATGAAAGTGGTAATACACATCGGGAATGGATCTGTTGACTAAGAACATGCCATTTTCACAGTCACTTTTTTGACTGTAACCACACTTTAAACTCCAGACAAAGCTCTGTTTTTCTCTGCTGCAGCACAGCAGATGTGAAGCATTTAAAACCTTTTAACAGGACCCAATCTACAGCTAAATGACAAAACCCTGACAAAATAATCCTTAAATTTGTATCCTTGGTAATTTTAATGTCCTGAGACAGGGTCAAAAAATCTTGATAAATCAAAATTCTCACACTGGAAAAACCAAAACAACACCGAGTCATGACTCACTGAATGCTAAGCGAGCAGATGTCTCCATGTAGTCTGTTTTGAACATTAAAAGTTTTAAAGATGCAATTTGAAAAATACCTCAGCTTCCCAGCTGTATTTGCCCACCACAATATAGTGGAGGAAGAGACAACATATGGGCTTTGGTTTCTGGGAAATCTCAGCTGCCTTCCTGCTGATATGCATGTTTCTTCAGTTCAGGGTGGAGTCTACCTCCCCACGAATGTGTCATGTATCATACCTCCCTTATGAAATGAAGCACTGGGATATGGGACACCTCAGAAGACGGGTGCATCTTGCTGAAACAAATATGCCAAAAAGGGGCTTCTGTGGGAGCAGGAAATTAGCAAATGAGGAAAAAGGTCCCTCTGCCTGCTATAAAACAAGAGACTGTTTGGCTCCCCAGTCATATTTCTTGACTGAAGAATACCACTAGAAATGCAAGCATCATGTGTTAGTCTGTCTATGACAGTTACTCTTTTTTAAAGGTAATAGTCACAGATTTACATTATACAACACACCCTGGAGACATGAAACAAATCAAACTATCCATATTTTGCAATAGTTTCTTGGCATGATCCATGTGGTAATTAAAAAAATTTAATGGAAATTGCTGCCACAATTTGCAGGCTTCCTTAATCCAGCTATGCTATCTGCAGCACCTCCAGGCACTTGTCTTGTTCTCATAATACAAAATCAACAATACCACGGGAGGACTTGAGGGGATGTCTGATGATGATGATAACTTAGAAAGGAATGCCAGTATAAAAACTTGTCTGTTGTTTTGCAGCTTTTTTTTTTCCTTCTTTTTTTTCCCCTTTTTTTTTTTCTTTTTTTTTTTTTTTCCCTGTTGTTGTGTATTTATCTAACTATTCTTTTACCAGGAGATATGACATGGATAAATGAAGTCTTCTATGAAGTAAAGGTATCTGGGCCAAGTAGCTCTAAAGGATTTTAACACAAAATTAATTAAACCAAAAATATTTAAACACTCTAATTCTAAACATGGCCTTCAGCTACATACATGCCAAGCTACAGCAATTGCAATGCAATAAATCAGTGTGAGATATATACTAATGAAGTAAAAACCTGATTTTTGCCAGGACAAGGACAAGGCTCTCTTAAATATTTTGAAACGGCAGTCCTTAAACGATCAATTATCAACAGACAGCTGCATGGAGGGTTTTTGGTTTGTTTTGTTTTTAATGAAATTTAGCCCTTCATTGCTGTACTTGGAGTTGGTAACTACCATTTGTTGGTTCTGACCTGAATAACCCAACATATTACTTTCTAGTTTTCAAATTCTCATCCTGTTCCACTGCCCAATTTTTTCTCCGTCCCAGTACTCACGTCAAACCCTTCAACAGGAAAAGTACATAATATCCTCCTGAACTAATTCTGTGTATCAGTTTTATGAAGACCAAAAATCCAAATTATGTTATATACTCTCCTATGATTATGGAATTCCATGTGTTTCTTGTGTTTCTTTTGTACTGGATACAAAACTCTTTAGCCTATTCATATGAGAAATGTTGCATCATAATACCTGTACTTGGAGTACTCAACATTTTTTTTTAAATGTAGTATCATTTTGGAGAGGTGCTTGAGAATGCAGGGAGGTGGGCTGTGAGGACATGAAGGTGGGGGGAGGATGAACACAGTTCTTTAATTGTTACTTACATCTGTTTTAATGGCTTATTGCACTTTTGCATATTAGTGGCGCAGTTCTCCACACCGGTTTGCTGCCCATCAAAGGTGCACTGAAGTACAATATAACAAGCCACTCTCCACCTCACACTTTCCCTTCTGGAGAGTTGCAGTTTCAAGGAGGTCAAATCTCTTCTGAGAAACATACTCCAGCTGTTGTTGAATACTAATGCTTATCCATCTGGTGGTGTACACTTCTCTCTGTCTTTCCACCTCAACAGAATATGAACACAACCCCAAATTCACCAAAGAACAACCTGTCTGACAACAGCCTCAGCTCATCTTTCAGACTCTCAAAGACTTGCCTTCTATGGCCTCTTTGTCCAGGTCTCTAAGGCAGCACTGCTTCTGCCTGGATCCCTGCTCCCCATAGTGAGACTGCTGCTGCTCTCTGTCAGCCTTGGAGGAAGCTGACAAGCTGGAGCAGCTCCAGGAATCAGTAGCTGCTGACCTCCTGCCACTGCAGTTGGGATGGCTGTGAATCCACAAGCATGCCTGGCCCCACGGTGCCAGCTTGTTTGTCCCTGGGCTGTCTTTGAAGCCTGCAGCCGAGTTCCTGAAGAGATCACCTTTTCCCCAATACTGCCCAGGGCTGCCCCGGGTCTACTGCTGTTTCTCTGGGTTTCATCACACAGAGTAGACAAGGATGCTCACCAGGAAATCCCCTGCCTCTCCAACACGTTCTACCTTACAGTGGGCTGGAGCAGTGGCTCAGCACAAGCCTAGGATGCTGACCAGTGTGGGCCTGTTTGCAGAAGCCTTTACAAGAAGGACAGTAGAAGCTGGGGAATTAAACAGTTAAAATCAATAGCCTTTGCTCAAGACTAATTAATGCTTACTTGTTTTAAAAGACCATCAACATGCACTCCACAAAAAAAAAATTTCTGTTATTATTCATGCGCTGTATCTACTCTATCTTATTTAAAGCAATAGATTAAACATAAAGCAAGTGGCAGGCAATTTAACCTTCCTCAGCAGGCAAATACTGTTTATCTTATCATGTAAATTATGAAAACAGACCTAGAGAATTTGGCACGGGAAACTTAACACACAATAGGATAAATAAAGGTTTAGGAGAAAATACTAAGCAGTCCGTCATTAAGACAAAGGGGTGAAGGGTTGGATGACATGCATTTGAAATACCAGTGTCTATATCAAGACTGTCAAAATGAATATTTATAATAATTTACTGCTGTCTTGCTCTAATGTTAATTGTTAAAATACAGAAACCTGAAAGACTGAAATTTTCTGAAATATTGATTATTTTTTTTTTTAATTCTGGCACTTGACATTTCTTTATCTAATAAAGGATGTGTGAATTAATTCATCATGTGGACTTTTCAAATCCTCTGACACCACTAGTTTGAATTAAGTGTTACTGGTTTCTAATTGCAATCAGAAGAACATACAAAGAATGGGACAATCAAGACAGAACATAAAGAGAAAAAATTAATTTAGAATATAATCAGAGTTCAGTGGTTAGCATAAAAAAGGAATATAGGCTAGGAGGAAAGAGTGAGAACAAATTCTGTGAGAGTAGAACTCAGAAGAGATTTGAATCATCCCCTTGTGACTGAGTCAGCGTATGGCCCTTGATTAAATTCCTAAAATAATACTGACAACACTGTACGTGTTCCTCATATTGCTACTATGACAAGCAGTCCAGGCATGAACCATGACTATAAGACCCACCCTCAATCCTAACCTGTCTTAAACAAAGTTACAGCACACCTTGCAGGCACTTGACACATTCTCCACCTTATTTTCACAATCTGCTGTCTGAACATGTGCAGCCTTACAAAATGGAAGATTCAAGCTTCTCAGCCATGTAGGCAACACCAAATTTTGCCAATCTGTGGGTGAAGAAAAAATATGGGCCAAAATATCTCAAGGCACTAACTAGGATACACCAGCAGCTTAGGAAATATGGCTACCCAAGACCAAGGCCAGGGAGCTTGGTCTCTTGCCCAGCTCTATGTCCTTCAATAAAGACAGAGATTGCCACTGTGATTTTTGCCTTCATGAGTCTGCTTTCCTTAAACTAGAGCCTAAGTTGCTTGAGCCTAAAAAATTCCCGCCACAGAGCTGCTCTTTCCAAGAAATACTGATTGTTGAAAGTGTTTTGTATTATATTTAAACAACGTCTCATGGAGGCTCAAAAAAGCCTCCATGACCATTCTGAAATCCTTAAATGTAAGAGAATCTCCTAAAGACAAAATCTGAGGACCAGGGGAAAAGGAGAAAAGCATGCCCACCAGGCAGGATCCATGCTCACCAAGTGACAACCCTAAGCTCTAATAAATACAATTATATTCCCTGCTGCGGGTGTGAGACTCCTACAGGATGGGTCTGTCTTGCAGGATTGCTGCAGCAGCCTGGATGCAGCAGGCAGTCATGAAGAAGCAGTCTTGGTGTGAAAGTGAACCAACAGGTAAAACACACCCTGGGAATAGGTCAGAGCACACTGACCAGCTGAGGTGAGCAAGAAGCTGCCATAATGTTATCGGCTGGTACACTATGCTGGGTATGTAGAAATTTGAAACTACAGATGGCTAACTTTTCTTCCTGCCAGACATTTATTTTGCAATGCATCATATGAAAGCAGGCCTTTGCATTGTAAATGCCCTATTTCATGTAACTGAGAACACAAAAGCAATGTGTTGACTTTTATTTTCTGTTTTGGGGTTTTTTTAAACAGTTTGGGCTAATATTAGCATGTAAGCAAAAATCATAATGGTCAAATCAAATTACCTTAGAGTGTACAGTAAGACAACAGTTCAGAGCAGTGAGACTTTTAAAAAGGGTGGTTTTAGTCATCTCCAGCTGATCCATTCTAAGCTTCAGTGGTGGGCAAGAGTATGATGGACTTTTCTCAAGGTTTCGAATTATTTTTTAACTAAAGGCAGGCTGCTGAGTGGAAAGCTTCTTGTAGTATTCCTATACCTGTATATATACATATTCCTTATACAATGCAAAATGGGAACTTGAATTGCCCATAGCTAACACAGTCACACTATTCCCATACACTCTGGGGTTTTGATTTGGTACTGACCTAGAGGAAACCATTGCATTAATCTCATTTCCCAGATGACTAAACAAAGACAAGATTATCATAATTTCATTTGATGTCGGTAATTAAAGGTTTTGAAAAATAAAATGAAAGACAACACTTGCAGTTTGGAGACTAAATAAAAGCATATATAGTTTTACAACATATATACTTAAAATGGCAAGACTTCATTTCCTAAGCCTTTATTTTACGTGTAATTTATGTAGATATACAGTACTGCAGGTTTTTTAGTATAGCAAATGGTTAGGCAGAGAACCCTTTAAATGTAAGAAAGCAAAAGGGAAAAAATGGACACCATATGCAAAATCCACAGTCTGTGCTGTCTTAACTCTTTGGTCCTGCATCCTCCCCCTACAATTAACTTTTATATGAGAGGGACAGCTAGGAGTTAATTATTTTATATAGCAGCTGACACAAGCACATCCAGTATGGTCCACTGATGGAGTCAATAGATTCCACATGCTTAGGGGCAGGGGTGGTATGTGAAATGAAAAAGTAATTTTCATAGCTTGTAAACGGACTAAGTAATCATTATATGCATTTATTTTATTAAAAGGAGAGACATTCTTTTGATTTCTTTGCTGTGATCCAACTTACTACTGCTGTCTTTGAAACTCTACAGATACTGCATTTCTGTTACTGACTGGACATTTTTGAAATAATACCACTATCAGGTAGATCAGATTGTTGGCAAAAGCTTTGGCACCAAAGAGACTCAACAAATAAATTTCATCACACTGACCCTGTACTAAACAGCAACTTTATGTGGATAACCTCATGGGAATGGAAGCTGAGAAAGAGCTATTTCAAGGCCTCCAATAACTTAATCTCAGTTCAGTTCATAATGCAAAGCCATTTCTGTTTCCTTTGCTCACAGTACTAAAGAGTTTTGGGATACTGTAATCCTAATAACATGGGGAGGGCAATGTGGGGGGTAGGGGTTTGCTGGAGGTAGAGGAGATCCCACTCAAATTATGTTCCATTTAAAAAAATAAAAGAAAAGAAAAATAAATTAAAGGCCAAGTTTTTCATCTTGGAAATTCTCAGCCTCAGTTATGTGAGTGCAAAAAGTAACTTTTATTTGAAGAACTAACACTCACTTCTTTGTTAAGAAAACTTAAGGCACCACCCAGCAGACATGAAGGCTCCTATGTTATCAGCAAACTATTTCCTGGGTATATGTTCACCCTTTCCATGCAGCTTGCTTATTTTTTCAACTCAACTCAACTCAAAAAAAAAAAAAAGAAAAAAAAAAGAAAAAAGAAGAAAAAAAAAAGAAGAAAAAAAAAGGCAGTGCAAACAAATTCTATAACACTGCTGAATGATCTGTTTTGCTGCAACAACTACTACTATATTGACGTAATGGTGTCCAGTTTTGGAAAAACAAAATTGGAAAAATGCCAAGGAAAGCCCTTTTGCAACCTCAAGAGTTCTTTCCAAGGGCTCTGCACGGTGCTGCTGTCTGGAATCATCTAAGAGCAGTCCCTGACAGGCAAAGACAACATTAACAGCTGAGCAAAATAACCTGGATGGAAGAACATGAACCCAAATTTCCCTAATAATGGTTAACCTAACTGCTTACCCACAAATGTAACACCAGTTACACTGCAAATTCAGCATTGAAAACTCGAGTTCTGCAGAGGAATAGGCTTGAATGATTATGGTCTCTGTGCATCTGCCTCTCCTCCCAGTTTTGAACCTTTATGCTAGTCTGAGCTGTATTTTGACAAAGGTAGGAGATGATAGGACTTGAAAAGATATCAGAGTCTCACAGATTTCTGAAAATCCAAGGGTGGAAAGAGAGCAGGACAAGAGTCTGGTCATGCTTGCACAGCAAGGACACTCACAGCAACTCCAAGAAGCTCATTCCTTCATACCCAGAGGATCCTGCAACATCTGATGCCTTGCACCCCACTGTGAAACACACAGGGATGCTAAAGAGATAGGGGGAGGAGAGGGTAATGGATACATAGGGTTAAGCTCCAAGGAGTGTGAAAAGAATACTGGATATACTGTGGGAGAGCCCTTCAGGACTACAGGGAAAGGGAGGCAGATTTTGCTGTGGACATAGCTTCCTTAGTGTCACAGTTTAAAGTACAAATTTTCTTTGTACCGGATTCCCCTTCACCGCCAAGAAACATTTTTGTAGGAGTGACAGGAATGGTGAGGAAGGAAGATTATACACAACCAAAATCAATAGCAAACATCCCATATGGGAAAGAATTCTTTTCTATAATCCTGGGGTCACCCAAGTAACAATCCATGCATGATATGACAAAATTTTAAATCCAAAAGAACAGAGATAACTGGACCTGTAATAATGCCACATGTAGCAGGATGAAGCAATTTTCACTGCTCAGTGTGGCTGTAAAATGCTTGTCAGAAGCTACAATGCTCAGGGAACCTTCTCCCCTGCCCCCCCAAGATTGTGGTTTGCTGTCCCCACATCACTGTCTGGCAGCATAACCCAGGGCTTGCAACAAAGTCCCCTCTACCCTCCTGCACATAACTTTCATTGATTCCCAGGAAAGCAAGGCAGAAACTTAGCATCCACTGGCATCAAGACTCTGCAGCCTCTTCAGACTCATATTCATCTGGTTGGAGTGGCAGAGCAAAATCTCTGCAGGGAGGTCAGGCCCCAGGTGCCAGGGAGCTGTGCAGATCTTGGTGGGCTCACAGCTACAGAATGGCATGAAGAGCAACATTAATATAGAAACCAGGTGCTGCACAGCTTTTTCAGTTGCACTGGTTTGCCTTTGGGAAGGATAGTATTGAGGAAGATGCAGATGATTTCTATCCCCCTGCTACTCTGACTAAATCCTCTTTCCTGATTTCTGACTTCTTTTAAAGTACAATGCACCTTTTCATGAAGCTGCTCTTGGAAACTAGCTATTCTGAATGTTACTGTACATCAGTACAGTGCATAGGCTATGTTAGTTTCTAAAGGACTGGAAGGGGACATGAAGTAGTCTTATGAGAGAGGGAGCTATTTCTGACTACAGCTTTAGTCTAGGCCTTTTACAGAAATTTAAATAGCAGCAGCCAGTCATGGCTTTGCTATTTCATCAAGCCAGAGGTTTGAATACACCTTTGCATTTCACCAAGTTTTGTCCTTGATAAAGCCAGCTGTCCACGACTAGCATGTGCAGACATCTAACCCAGTCCAAACACAAAAAAACAAAGGGCTATTGTGACAGAGGAAATGCTTCTCTCTGTAGCTATCTTTTGCAATTTCATTTGCTTTGCCTCTTTAAGCTCATTGCCCTGGTAAGGGGTCTAGCAGCCAATAAACAGAGACCAATATTTAAGATAGCCTGCAAATGCGAAGTTAGCTTTACTTGAACATCTAGTGAAAGAAGAGCCCAGGCAGCCTGCCATGGTAAACTAGCAGAACAAAACAAAAACAAAGTTTAAAAGTTTATCTTCTGGAAGCCTTTTTCACCCTCAGGAATGCCTTTGTTTTTCAGGGCCTTTTCAGCTAGTCTTGTTCCACTAGAGAAACTTCTAACATTCTATAAAATACTCTCTTGTGAGACCCTGAGACATGATAAGGCCTCAAACCTCAAGTTTTAAAGAAACAATGACAACAAAAGAACAAACAAGCAAAAGAACAGAAGACTGGGATCAGAATTTGAGCTATGAGGCAAAGTTACAATGGTTAACGTTTTTAATACAACAGTGAAAACATTCAGTTGCAGGAATGATTTTCATGTTAGTTTTCTACCACCTCCAGGAGATTTTATTTCTTTTCACTTTGGCAGCTCAAGACAAGGATTTTCCCCTCAACTGCTTAGTCTTTCACTCAGTCTTCAGTAAAATGTCAGCGAACAATTGTCATTTGGTATCTGTAGAAGATAATGCAGGTGGAAAGGGGAATAGTGCAATCCAATACCACCCTGTAAAAACTTACTTTACTGTCAACATCAGATAGGTTCCTTTTCTCTGCTGGAAACCTGACCTTGTAAATACACTTAGTAGGACATTGGTAAGAGAATGCCTATCCAGCTGATTTGAGTAAGTTATCAGCAGTCTTCTCTCTCATAAGACAGAAGTTTTCTGGAAAATAAATACCCAACCCAACTTTGCCATGGACCTTTAAGAAAGCTTTTGTTCCTCTGCATCTCAGTATGAAACAAGTCAGGTTGCAAGACAGATAGATGGCTCCCGCTCTGAAGTGCTGAGCACAAAGAGGCATTAAGGTCAGTACAGCATATTCACCCTGAATGAAAAAAATTGAAAAGAATCACCTCTATTTAGCTTTCTCAGCATATCACATGATAAAGCATTCCGTTTTTCTTTTCACTTCGGAAATATATTCTCATCAGTACTGTGCTTTAGATTCTAGAGTTTTGAGGTGAATGTATTATTTACAAGATGATTTAAGAGTAAATTAAGGAACCACTCCTACTGATCACAGAGTTTTGAAGAAAAATATGGTATATATGATATATTTTTTAAAGTACCTGTTTGGAATATCTTCAAAAATATATATTTTTTTTTTTTTTTAATTTAAAGTCACATAGAAGACACCAGAACCACCTGTATTAGCAAGGAAATCAAGATTTGGTCCTGAATGACCCCATGGAACTGGATGCTATCAACTTAAATGGTACATGAAATTCAAGTTGGTCACTACAGCAGTGTTGTTTCAACCAAGGCTCTTTCACATGACAGAAACCTGGATCACAAAAATGTGAGTATTACACAGATGCTGATATTTACATGCTTTGGAGCTTTTCAATAGGAAAAACTGTTGTAAAAACTATTTTTCCCCCTTCTTTAGTTCTTAGCTTTGCATTGGATTGTAGTCTTACTAATTTAAGTATACAATTTTGAGTATACATCTTATATATGATAAATGACCAATAGAAAATTAAAGGTCTACTGCCTACAACACTGTCAATCCTGAAACAATGTAGGATCATGAATCCTAATGTCCAACCCCCAAATCTGTGTTCTGAAGTATAAAACAGCTCCACCAGTCCTTTCATCTCACACAAACATCTATGTGTGTCAGATTTTAAAGATTTTTAAAGATTTTGACTGGAGTCAGTCTATGCAAAGCTTGGAAGTAATAAACACATTTGACAAGAAACTCTGAAATGTGCCCGTGGGGATTTCTCTGTCTGGTTCCGTCTACATGAGTGTTCTACCTGGTATCTCTTTTCTACCTCTTGACCAAGCACTGCCATTGGTTGCTCAGAGAAGTAGTGGAGTTTATATCTATGAAGACATTAAAAACCTGACTGGACAATCCTGGGTGACCAAGTGACCCTGTGTGAGCAGGGCAGTTTAACCAGATGATCTCAAGAGGTCCCTGCCATCCTCAACAATGCCACCTTACTCTCCTCTTACAGGAGAAAAGGAGGAGAACACAAGGTCTCAGAGAAATGGTAACAAACTTTGTAGCTACAAATTAATGAGTCTTTGTAGCTGCACCTTCTCTCCAAACTAGACTCATTGTTTTAATGGACAGGAAACTTGACTTAATTTCCTGCCTAAATTTACCATTAGTCAATAATGATTGAGTCTCTCACTCATCCTTATCTTGAGTGATTCTTTATTTTCAACTTTGTTTATCTATTGCATGCATTTTTAGGAAAAAAAATCTGATTGGTTTATGATTTTTCAGATTGAAAAAAGAGAATTTATTTCTGCTCTTGTTCTAATTTTGAGCTATCTCCCTCAAACACTGTTTAGAAGGCTTTGCAGCTGTTGGCATAGCTTCACAACAAGGACAAAACTAGCACATGCTGGATAGCACTACACCACCATCATTTGTTCTGGAAATGCATCTTTCAATGAACACAGACCTCATACTTTATTTTTGTTACTGCATTACCAGTGGTATCTCATACTCAGTCTATCAGGTTGGGACATTTGAACCGACATTTCTTTTCTTTGCATGACCTTCCACTTTACACTCTGACATCCTATTTAAATTTTTTTTTTTCCTGGAAAACCAGCCATGAAACCTGCAACATTACTATGGCAGGTTCTAGTAGTTTTAATTCACTTGACTCAGGGCTGCCTTTTTCTCCATGTTCCTTTCCACATATTTTATTTTTTTCTGCTTTACCAAAGTTCACCTTAGCAGTTCCACCGAAAAAAAAAAAATATCTGGATTCACATTACCCAGCATTATCCAGTACTTTGGAAAAAAGACAATGCAATTAGGCCTAGAGTATGAGTATGCATGTGTTCAAGCATTGCTTTTTAGAAGAAATCAGCTACTGCTTATTTATGAAAGCATAGTAAATTCCACTGAATTCAAAACGACCCTGTATTAAAAGCTAACCAGTGAGACAATCAAAGAGGCCACTTTTCTAGTTGTATTTCTATGGACAGCTTTTTAAGGGATCCCAGAGGCAAAGCAACTGAATAATATATATGCAGTCAGAGGCAGATAATGCATATTTGTTGATAAAGCAGCATTGCAAGACAAGAACAAGAATTTAAAACTTTCAAAAAATATAAAGTGGTTAAAAGCCCCAAGAGAAAGATAAAAACCCCACTCCAAAACCAAAAGTTTTTGTTGAAGTCATAGGTAAAACTTAGTAATACTTGTGTTTCAACAATATTCTTTATAAGGTATCAGTTCTGAGACACACTATACTCAAGAAATAAATATGTAAACTATTTGCACTGTTTCCTGAATTTTTTACATACCAAGCCAAGTTCTAGTTTTAGACAAAGATTAAAATCTCTTTTATATACTATGTCTTTTGATACTAATTCATTTGGGACTTGGACAGAACTTAACTCTATGTATTATATTATCTTAATCATATTATATGACCTTATATTACCTTATATTATATTACCTTATATTACCTTATATAAATTATATTAATTATACAATATATTATATTATATTATATTATATTATAT
>VXBU01015071.1:294066-385581 GCA_013400315.1 Bombycilla garrulus | reverse complement strand
ATAAAGTGAGCAAATAAAAATAATTTACTATTTATTTCAGTGGGTTATAAATAGAATGCAACCAGAGGAATTTACACTCAGAAATAAGGTTACTGTATTGAAGAAGTGCAGCAATTGGTTTCAGCATGATATATGTATTTTTTATCTAATCTGGTTCAGAATTACAATGTAGTGCTAAATAGGTAAGGAAAAAAATCTTTTATGATGTGATTATCTATAACATTGCTCTCAGAATACAGAGACAACTCTGAAGGGACCAGATCCTTAATTTTTTTGCTTTTTACAGGGAGAGCACAGCTAGTCACTGCAGAGTTAATATCCCTTTTCCTCCTAATAAATCCTATAAACTGACATATTTTTTTAACCAGAAATACTGCCTGAGGAAAGGGACATTGTCAGGAAAGTCCTGCTTGATATTTTTGACGTCTCCTAGTATTGCAGAATTTGCTTTTCTGAATAAAACAGAGTTTCTGTATTCAAAATAGTAGCATGTAGTTTGCTTTCTTTTTTAGAAAACCCTTTTATTATAAGACAGTATGGCTTGGCAGTCTGGAGGAATAGAGATAGTGACAAATGTTTTAATGCAACAGATTATAATGGAAAATGTGGAGTAAGATCAGTAAAGCTGAAACTTTATGTGAGTACACCAGTTCTCATGGGATTTTGTAAGGAAAATAGCCTTGAAGTCCCAATGTGAAACTGTGAAGATCAAAGACAGCCAACATCTCACAGGTGGTTTCTGGGGATGTGAGACCTGACTTCAGAGTTTTTTTTTCAGATAGTTGCTCACATACTATGTAAGTCTTAAAACTGTCACTGCAGCTGCCCCATTTACCATTTTAAAAAATCAAGCAAAGAAAGAGCTCCCGTAGCTGCAAGAAGGAGCTGATGGGGGTCCTATGCTGGAAGAGCCATCATGAGGCTGGTGAAAGACAGCACAGAGCTGGATATGTGCCCCAAGCACAGAGGAGTTGGCTGATCTGCATGTTTGTGCTGATGAACCCACACCTTCTTTGCAAGATGGAAAACTTTTAAAGATGTTTCCTGCCTTCCCTCCCCCCATGCCACAGGAAAATTTTTTATGACATGAAAATTTTCCAAAAATAAAAAATGCATTTGCTTCCCAGGTCTTCCAAGCATTTCCCCCCTCACAGCTTATACAATCATTGTTGAAAACTATTACTTGTAAAAACAGCTCCTACCCTTATTACAAGCCTCAATACAATCTGTGGTATGTCCTAAGTAAGGACAGTTTTTGTGAACAATGGCCAGAGGAATGGGGTCCAATGTTGACATTTGGTATGTGTAGCACTTTTTACAAACAAAAATAATGAAGAATCATTACCAAAAAAGGCTAATTTCTGATAAAGTTAGTAAAATTCACTGTTTAGTTCTACTTCACCTTTAAAATTTTTTCTCTCGTCTTGAAATTGCCTTGAATTTCTTTCCAGCTAGTTCTTACCACCTCTGCCTCAAAAAAGGAATTTAAACAGCAGCTCCTAATTTCTCACCGCTGGTATTACATTGGAAAATGCATACTCTTGACTCTTTTCATATGGCTCAGCAGACAGAAATACTGAAGAAAACCTCTTTACAAGGAGCATTCTTGTGTTGACAGGAAAATTGACAATATGACCTAATAGGACTTTTCCATCTCTAATTTCCCTGAGTCTACTACTCCTGTGGGGAAAAATAACTTGTCAGCAAACTTATTATAGAGGAAAATATCACAGTAAAAATAGTTACAGAAAATAGCCCACCAATTCCTTGATGTAAGATATGAATGTATTTATTCTTGTTGCTTGTTCCTAACTGAGAAAAATATGTTCCCAGATTCTGTACAGTCAAAAATCTCAAGTATCAGCAGCAATCAAATAACTCTACTAAGAAACTCTCAAATACATAGGAAGTTTAAGAAGTTCAATGAAAACTTTGTTTATTTACCTATACAGTAAGTTTCTTAGTCTTCTAGAAAAGTGATACATTTTTAAAAAACATGGAATTCAAAGATAAATAGGTAATGCCCATATTTTGCAATTCCCCTATGCACCACCTTTTTTGTGGAAGTGGGGAGATGGATTAAGGCCAGTTTAGTACAATCTTTTCTACAATTCAGACAAAATTTAAAAGGCAAAATAACCAAACAAAGTTGATAATACCTAAAGAGATTTCTTTCTTTCAGACAAACGTCTAATCAGAAACCTGCATTTAGCAACACAAAACTCCCAAGAAAGTGTGTCCAAAGCTGGATCCTGCCCACAACCGTGCTCTTACCAACAGTCACCTTTATTATTTTACTTGTTTCCTGACATTAGGACAGTGAAGAAGAGAGCAACGAATCAGGGTTATATCTAACACTACCCACGATGACTACAATCCTTGGTCATCATTGCTGGTGAAACAAAATTCTTTTAGGTAGGAAAGGGGAGCACATGCTGATCCTACTTGAAATTTTTCTGACTTGCTATCCATCCAGAGACATCATTATCCCATTTTTTCCATCCTTTTCTCCTGCCTCCACCAAATCTGAATCTATTTTTGTGTACAGCAGCAAAAGCAATGGTGTCTTTCTCAGTCCATCTCAGTTATGGGCTTTGTTATCACAGAATCATAGAATAATAGAGTACCTGAGATTGAAAGGACCCACCAGGACCATCAAGGCCATCTCCTAGGCACAGGCTAACCACAAAAATCATACAATGTGTCTGCAACCATTGTCCAAAATCAAAACAAAAGAGATTTTGTATAATGTTCTCTAATCAGGACACATTCTTTAAGAGAAAATAAGATTTTATTTTCTATGATGCAGCACTTGATATGCGCAGTCTATTTCATCTCGTGAATGTCCTGTTGCATCAGTATTTGTCTGAGAGGGTAATACTCCTCTTGCATCCATTTCTTGAGTTTTATTTATTTGGTTGGTTGGTGGTTTTGGGGTCTTGGTGACTTGTTTTTGTTTGTTTTGCTTTGTTTCTTTCTTTCAATTTTTTTTTTTTAGCATTGTAAAGTGTCAATCTAGACCCTACCCAACTGAATGCATGAAGAAAGTAATGAAATACAGTACTGTCTGCTAATGTGATTAATTATCTATAATGGTTATTGGAGAGCCANATACACTATGAGATCCTTCTGGTGTTTATCCCATTGCCTGGGGATTACCACAGCAGTATATCACAGATGAAACAGTGACAAGCAACTTATGAAACTCTTAAATTAATTACAGGAATTACAGGATAGTAACATATTCCATTGTATATCTGGGCAGGTAAGTTTCCCTGTTTTTAGCTGGGTATGACTACAATAAGTAGCATGTGAAATTGAAGTTGTGTTCACAACAATATATGAGCATTTACAGTCAGAATCAACAATATAACTTAAAACTGTGAGATGATAGGAGATAGAGTCTCAATAACTGCCTTAGTAAAGTTCACGTGCAAGTTTTTAGCAGTGTAATACCACCTATACTGTATTCTTTAAGGTTTCAGAGTATTATATACAGAATATGTTAAACTATCAGCCAGTTCTATAAGAAATCCCCTGAATTTTTTTTTTACATATGCATTAATTACTGTGAAAGTATATCTACTTGAAAAAGTATCTTGGCTACTATAATATTATTTTTGGCACTTTATTTTTGCTTTGAAGTAAATAACTCTGAGAGCAAGTTTTCCACATTTTTTCCTGTCTAAATTAGTCATGCCTGTTGCATGTACACGGGATCCAAAACTATTGACTGAGGAAGGGTGAAGGAGAGGGAAAGAAGAGGATAGTTGATTGTTGATTTTAAACACAGAATCTAAGATTCCAGGATTTTTCTTCTTCACTTTTTGTTTTTCTTTTTTTTTAAACTTAAAACATTAAAAATGTTCTATAATCTGGAGGTGCAGATACAGGTTGCCTTCAGAAATGAGAGCAATTTCAAACTGCAGCACAGACCAGGTCTGTACCTGTGGGAAGTGGCTACCCCATTCAGAGCAGCAAGTGCAGCTAAAGGCAACAGGATCACAACAGCAGATCTTGTTTATGTCTTTGAAGTGGTGTCAAATGAAGAGATAAAGTCTCAGTTAGACAGCACATGGCTGTATTAAGACAAAAATATCCTCCTTCTCAGGCAACTCAGGGGTATTCTTTATCTGCAGATTCTCTTCAGGAGTCAGTGGAAAAGATTATTAAGAAGTTGAGTTCTTTAATATGGATCAGGTATCTGTGATCTCATGTCCCCACAGGGTAAAAGGTAAAAAAACCAATTTCACAAGCAAACAAAAACATCTCCAACAACTGAACTTAAGATGAGAAAATGGAGAAAACAGGTAATCTTTCTTCTGCAAATCACAGAAAAAGCCAAACTTTAACACATGGAATGATACACCTCACTGTAGCATAACTATTTTTTTCCTTACCTTGCTTTCGATACTAGTCATATATACAAAATCACATTAAAAAAGTTAAAAATTAATTCATGCACTCAAAGCATTAAGAGATGGAGTCCAGAAATTTATGGGAACTGCTAATAAAACAGCTGATTAGTGCCCCTTTTCTGCTCAAATATGTATAATAGGATTTTTGTAATTTACAGTACTTCTTGCTTCACCACTCGTGTGTTACAGACATTTATCCAATCAGGATTTAAATATCAAACTATTGTCCACAGTCAGTATTCTGTATCTGTATTTTCTGTATTTCAGTGCCATAGACTGTCTTCCAGCTATGGCACTGTTGGCTTCCAGCTAATAAATCCATCTATGAAAGTTCTACACCTCTGAGCAAGGATTGCAGCACACTGCATTAGTATAGCATGCCTGCTCTGCACATAGGGAAGAAAGCTTTCTTGCCACACACATTCATATATATGTTCCTCTAGTAATAGAAAATTTCAAAGAAGAATCTTGGTATAAAATATTTCCCCATATCAATCCACCATCATAAACTGATTTATGAATTAGTGATGCCCACAGCTGAATTCACCTTTTTGTTGAGTCCACTTCATATGAGAATAATTTTTAACATTGGGGTCTCTGACATCAACTAGCTGTTTCAAAGGTGGAAAATAAAACAAGTGTCTATTTTGCATCGTGGTAATTTAAAAATGGAACAATATACAAAAATGTTGTGGCAGGCTGTGCATGCATGTGTTGGGAGTGGCAGGCCAACTCTTTATTTTCTTCTGTATTTTCTTCTTGAAACACTACCTTTCTTCCACAGCCAGTATTGTTTCAGGAGTGATTTTAATATGTTAAAGATGTGCTTGCAACAAATGCTCTCACCACTTTTTAATTATTTCCATTGGATTTCAAAGCAGTCATAATGCGATTTACAAGAAAAGAAGATTTCCATAACCGTTTGAGAAAGCTTTATCTGTTGCATCATGGACATTTGGAAGCTTAGCTGTATAATCTTGTATTTTTTGCTCTGCCAAGGAATGGAATGATTAGGAAGACAATTAAAAGGTATATCTGAGAGAGTCTCACAACATGATGTGTCAAAATTAAAACCAGCTAAAACTCCAAGCAAGAGTATGAAATGACTGACAGCTCTAAGGTAACAACCAGGTGAAAGTCTGCACTATTTGTGGAAGAGTGACTTATGTTGTACTGATACAGGTAATCATTGCATAATGCAGGTTAATTAATATCACACCACTGACTCAGGGCAGATGGGTATCAGCTTATCAGAGACCTACTATGCTGCCTTTCCCAAATAAGGAAGAAGAGACAAAAAAAGCATGTGACTTAAGACACGCAGCAGATCAATGCATTAAACTGTAAAATATGAAAAATAAATTTTGAAGAATAAAATCAGCCAGTAAGATGAAAAAGAGCTAAACAGGAGTAGGTTTAGAAAAGAATCATGTGGAGGGAAAGGAGGACCTACTCTGTGTCTCGAGGGGAGCTGGATGGCCCTTCATCCCTGAGCTGGGTGGGGAGGTTGCAGGGGGCCTTCGGGGCAGGGCCAGGGGGAGGAAAGCAGAGGAGAGAAAAGTAGAGGAGAGCCTTCCTTACCCTCTGGTTCTAGTACTGCTCTTATGGATGATGGTCCCTTCAGATGTTTTGGATCCACGCACTAGCTGTTAGTTCCCTGCTAGCTCCCAGGTTTTCTTCTCTGAGAAGGTTAAATGCAAACATTTGCAGCCTCATCAGTTCAGCTTCATCTTCCAGACTACTGGAGGGGCTATAGCTGCTGCACAGCACATTTTTTTGTCTCTGACACAGTTATTTGCAATAAATATGTACTCTATATCTTCTAGATCACAGCATGTGGATTTTTCCTAGTGCACAGGTCAGCATCTCTTCTGTGATTAAGAAGATAATATTTTGCATAGATTTTCTTTCTATTGTGAAGAAATCCAAAGTGTTCACGATGCCAATAGCTACCATGATGGCACTACTATATTTTGAAACTAAAGGCCAGTATTAAAATGCAAAATCTAGGTGCAAGAAAATTGGTTTAGAAAAATAAAATTATTAAGAGGCAAGATCTCAGCCAATTGGCCTGAGACTGGGAAGAAAGCAGATACATAAATTAGAGTTTTAGTTTACAACTCAAGTAAGACTACTTTAGAATATATCACAGATAGGATCAGCATTCTGACTGTGCAGAGTTGATAGAAACCAAATTTTCTGATCATATTTCATAATGGCCTAACTGCTGCCATTGACATCAAGGCTGGGAGGAAGGGGAATCAGTGACTTCAATGGGCATAAGGCTGGGACAGCAGCAGACACACCTGAAAACTGTGGTGTTAGTACAGATCATGTAAGTATAAGTTAAATACTACACTGAAACAAAGTTATACTTGACAAGGTGTCAGTTAAGGAAGACAGACCAAAACTAAAGATGAGACACCTAGAGGAGAGACAAGGACAGGGGGCAATTAATTTAATTTAGTGAAAAATTAGGTCAATTAAGCATAATACTTCCATCTGGAAATACTGTTTTTTTGGGTGAGGTTAATAAAACTAAAGATCGCAAGCTTCCTTTTTATGCAATGTTCTAATTATCTGAGGACACTTACTTAAAAATCTTTGCTAAAATGTAAAAATTTACAGTCTGCAAGTGCAATACTTTTTTCAATGAAACAACATAAATCTTGAAATAGAAATTATTAGTTTTAATGGTTAAAATATTTCACTGCAGAAGCTTTTGGTTATGGTATATGGATGAAAAATGATTTATGCTTTGTTCTTAAAATGAATGCATATTTTTTAGGCTTTTCATCAACAAATTTTAAAATATTTACAATTATTTAGAATTTCTCAAAAGCTCCTTTTTGTTGATTTCACGCATTACACTAAACCTCAAAACTTAGAAGTGAGGATGTCATACATTAAAGAAATTTAAAGTGATTAAAATTGAGAGGGTTGTTTAACATTCAGAAAGAGTACACATGGAAGTATCAAAATCTTCTAGAAACAGTGTAGAACTTCTACATGGTTTTCTGTATGTTTTGCATCTAAGAGTTAATAATGGCACTGATAAAAACCAAATAAATATGTTGTTCAGTACTTCTTCACATAATTTAGGCATTAGCGTTTGGCTTGTTGCTCTCTCTTCCACTTTTATAGGCCAGTTATGTGCCAGGTTATTACAATCAAATATTTGATTAAAACTCTTCATCATAAGAAAAGAAATGTATTCAAATAGGATATTGTTCTGCTTTCAAGCCAAGAGGCTAACTTTCATAAATTCTGAATTGTGCCTATGATAGCTTTATTAAACAATAGTATATTTTGTTCTGAGTTATGCTGTATTAAAAGGGTTTCCTAAAATATGTTTTGCCTTCTTTGATGATCGCTTTCTTACAAAGATAATTCAAACCAGCAAGGGCCCACCCAGTCAGAGCAACAAAAGGTCTAGTCCTTGATGAGCACTATTTGTAAGCACTCACTACTAATATTAATTAATTTGATAATTTATTCTCTTTTTCTATTCATCAGTTGTCTCCATGTGGTTTAAATATTCATTCTCTATTCAAAAGTATTCGCACTGGATGAATATCATTCCTCTGTGGAGGACCAGCATAAAGCATATGCATCACTTCAATCCTCTGAATAGGGTTCAAACAATTCTCAAAACACTGTGTTATTTCTCAGCTCATGAATAAATTTCACCATTCAAATAGATGTAGATTCTTTCTGAACTGCTTGTTGCAAGTCACTCTCTATGCTTCAGTTGTTGATGTGATGCCTTAGACGTCAGCTCCATAGGTTCAGATGTTTATTTTTGCACTTCGTGGTGCATGCACAACATTTCCTAAATACCTATCCCTAATGTACTGCATCAGTGATTTGAGTTCAGTTTACCAGACAAATTCAGACCAGCAGCATATGCTCCCCACACACCCCATAGACTGATCACACATACTGTATCCGAGATCTTCAGAAAAATCCCAGAACAAATGTCGAAAGTCTTTTCATTTCAACAAGATTTCTGTGGAAAAACAGATACTGAGAGCTGTGCAGACAGAAGATATATTTAAATTTAGACTTGTAGTGGCAGGGATCATCATCATCCTCTAGGTTAGAACATGGTGCTGGCAATGCCAAGGCTGGGGTTCAATCCCCATATTGGCCATTCCTTTCAGAGTTGTACTTGATGATCCTTGGGGGTCTCTTCCAACTCAGATTAATCTGTGATTCTGTCATCTTACACGTAGGCACCAAGCACACCACAGCACTTTGTGACTGGATTTCTTATGCCCAACTTCACAAACAAGCAAGCAAAAAATTAGGCAGGAAACCATATATAAGATTGACTATTTAATACCTGAACCAAAGGGAATTAGTTTAAGTCCCAACTTTGCTCTTTTTTGCAAGTATTCTGCCAATATTTTTTTCCTAGATATTATGTATAAAGCAATCCCAAAGGGTAAAAGCAAATGCAAATTTTAAGTAATTGTTGAAATGCAGAAATATATTTCCAGGTCTAGCACTAACCAAGCACTTTCTCATTAAGTTCTTGGTTTTGTTTTTACAGTTCAATATGATAATTAAACCAAAGTCAAAGCAAACAGTTTATCCTCTCTAACAAACAAATTTATCGGAAAGTTTCATTAAGAGCTCAGACAGAGCTTCTTCATTCATACTCCAAAATCATTATGTAGACTGGCAAAGAATGAAATGTAGCAGTGGGAGCAATGAAAAGACATCATTCTTATACAACAAATATGCTACAGAGATAAGTGATAGAAAATGGTGCTGTATATACTTAAAAGTTCAGCTAAGAAAATCCTTTGTTATGTAAAATTGACACAGGTTAGCCTCATTGCCTATTAATATTACTGGAAATTTTTTAAAGATATGCCTCTGAGAACACTATGTCAGGTTAGGAACTGAAATTTAAACAGATGCAACCTACAGAACAGACAAGGCCATTTCTAATTACCTCTGCCCTTTGCCACTGCAAGCTTCTACAAAGTTAAAAAGGCCTCATGGATCAACAAGGGAGCTCAGGAAAGTGGCTTTCATTTACATCTGAATTATGTATGGGCGGTATGATGACATACAAGTACTCAGAAAACAAATAGCAGAGCGCTGTGTGCTGCATGTCCCTGACACACATCTGGGCTATGTCCTAACGACATAGACCAGCTACACTGCTTTCTCTGAATAAAGTGTACTCTCTGAGCCAGGACCTATGAGAAACTAGCAAGGGAATGATATATCATGTTCTGAAAACACAGCCAGTATGTCCATGCCTAACTTCTACCTGATCCTGTGTTCTTTGGGCTTTCAAAAATTCTTTCCACAGAGAACAGGGGGTTTGTGTGCAAAAACAGAGCACAGTAAGAAAACACAGTAAACACTAGATATATGTTCAAATAGTGGACCCTTGAGAAGTGTCATTTTGCCCTTTTTTGCTGAAGCAATTATCTCAGTTTGTTCAGCAGAAATGCAAAGATTCAGTATCTGTTAGTTGCAACTGATTATCCTTACTGTAAACTTATAAATTCATTCATACTTTGTTTGCTAATTCTGAAAATTAGGGGGTGAGACTTAGGCTCTTCAAAGCAGAGCTCCTAGCACTAACCAGGATTTCACTGTAAGAGTCTATTTTCTCCCTTGGAGCACAAGACTCGTTGATTTATGGCACATCACAGGAGGAAAGACTTGCACATCCTTTAAAATCGCCATCTTCCCTCAACAAAACCACACAACACAGCAAAGAGTGGCATGTGGCACTTCATGAAGCTAAGTTAATTGGTGGAATGGAGCAGGCACAAATCCTTTGAAAGTAATGTTTACCCTCCCTGTTTATCTCGAGATTTAGGTTGGCTCCCACTGTCAGCTATCAGTTGACAGTTACAGCAATTGCAATGACAGCATGAATCATAATGCAAAACATGTTACATATTGAATGATAGATGAGCCAATTTCAGGCCAGTTCCTACTGGATCATTTTTTGCAATGCTCTCAACAAATCAGATTATCTCCTGACATGAATCACACAGCTTGGTTTTGAAATTTTAACTACTGAACTGTGTGAGGCAGTGTCCCCTTTCCCTGCGACATGGAGGAGCCTGAATCAGATGGCCGCCTGTCATTTCAAACAACAAATCCTGTATATTTTCATGTGGGCTCCTTGTCAGATTCCTTTCCCAGCTGCATCAATGTCAGGTCAGTTCAACAAGCAGTTTCTCTAAGGGGCATGAGAAGTTGCTATACCATCTCTGCAGCTTTTGGAAAAAGGCTGTAGTTTCCCCTGTGTTCCACAAGCTCCATGGTCTTCAAATTTATTGCAAAGAAAATGGAACTACAATCCCAGACAAATGAGGCAGGTTCTGTCTAAGGTAGCAAGGCTCATAGAGAAATCTTCTAATATTTTCTTACTTAAAGATCCATTGTATTGCTTATGACCTCCAGAAAACTCTGTTAGGAGTAGATAGAACTGGAAGTCTCTGTAGATCCTACACAAAGAAGTTGTTCCCACTTTCTCAGGCTGCTTACAGGAATGTAAGCAATCCACCATAGCGTAAGAGAGAGGTAACTTTTTTTTCTATGATATTTTTCTAGGGTATTTTCTTCAATTTTATTTTTTTTTCTCTCTTGAATAAATGAGGAAAAAAATACTCTGTTTCACTGCACCCTGCCAAGTCCCACATATTGTGTAAAATAACACTTTACCCCACTGTGTTAGAATATGCAAATTTTCTAAGCCATGCTAGTCGTGATACAAGATGATAGCACATCTTATTTAATGATTCTTAAATTATGCACTTGAGGAGGCACCAGTCATCAGAACTTTCACTTTCACTTTCCTTAGGTGATTTTGTATGACAGACAAGAGCTATAAAGAAGCTAAACTTTGGCAATTGAAATATTTACAGTCTTCTTGCATCCAAAGCCCTTCAGCCAGCATCCTGTTACAATTTTTAAGACACTAAAAATCCTAACAGTTGCTTAAATCTTATTATATAGTAGTACTCTTAACTGTGGCTCCTCCTTTTCCTAGCTCAAGTTATTTTGACTTGTCTCATTCTCAAAACAATTTGAAAAACAGTCAGAAAATTAGAAACATAACAGAAATCTTTAGACAGTTCCATCCACTACACAGAAGCACTGATAATGTATTCTTTCAGGACGGGTTGCACTACAGCATATATTTTATGTTTTAAAAAGCAACAGCCAAAAAAGGGATGAGGGGATGTAGGCAAATGGATCATGCACAGTAACTGTAAAATTATAGCTCTGTTGTTTTGGATCTGGTTGCTAATGTGCTCAAAAAGATCTGTGCTTCATCATATTTCATAGGGATGATATACAGTATGTGCTCTATGGGGAGCCTATATGAGTCCAATTGCTGAAAAGGACAGTTAAATAAATTACTCCACCCATCAACTCTCTGAAAAATTTGTATTTCTGCCAGCTTGCTTCCAGCCTCTTTGCATCAATGGATTGTGGTGACAGCAATTATGTCATCCTTAAAGTTAAGAAGCTGGCAATCCTTATATCAGCTCTCAGGCTTGCTTTATTGTCCTTCCTACAGTTATCACTTGGTATTCCCAGAATTACCATATTTTCTAAGAGACTATGTTAACCAATACAAGCACTATGAAAACATGCTTGAGTTTAAGCTGCTGTAAATGATCACAGTATTCATTCTCTAGCATGTTTCATGCAGACTAACAAAAGTTGGAATAGGATGTATAGATTTTTCCTTCTTCTGGGCGTGCACATATAACACCCCTTAAAACAATCTATCCCATTCTGCCCTTAACTGCTTATATTTTGTACCCACCTCAGCCAAAATACAGGTTTCTCCTTGTAACTAGGGTGATTCAGCTAGAGCAGTTGTATGAATCTATTGAATTTTAAGCAGTCGTGGCAACAACTAAGCAAATAAGGGCAAATAAGATTATTTTTCTGGGTTTATCAGAACATTCTGTATGAATAAAATCAAGACTTGACATTGTTTGAAGCATGAATTTTTTTCTACACTGCCTCTTTGCTGGTGGTTCCATTTTAGTAATGACCTCTGGGCAACTTTGGAAATTATGTTGTCAGGATTTCCTTTATTGTCCTAATGTCCACAAAACATGTTTAAGAAGGCTACTGCTCCACAGCAGAGCTGTTGAGAATGGAAGAAGAAATAATCTAAAACAATGCCATGACGTTTTCTGAGTGGCAAACTTTAGTTCTGTGATTAAATCCACCTTAAAAATGATGCCAAATTCTATCTCTTATTAGCAGAGTTGTTGGCAGAAATCTGTCTCTGCTAGGTGGGTGATACATTCATGGACAAAAATTTATGATTCTGACACTGCTGTATTTTTTAATGGTTGTCATAGAACGAGTCATGCTATTTTCTAATTTTTTTCCCCAAACATCATTCCAAATCCACTCAAATGCGGAATTTGACACAGCTCTGGTTTTGCAATCCAAGTCCTTCACAAGGAGGAGGTATCTGATTTGGCTTCTGAGAGAATACCAGTAGTGTATACTGTCAATCAGGTGACTGTTATCTGAGGCCGACTTAACCAGCCACAAGCTCCGGTGAAGGGCTCGGAAACACTGGAAGGTTGCTGCGTCTCACTGGCAAGGTGCTTACTGCTCTCTCCTCCCACCTACAGAAAGGATAAATCAGGTAAGTTGGCTGCATCAGCCCAAGCTGCCTTACACATTAAATTAGATGAGTAACAGACTGCAGTCAGCAGCAAACCTTGCAGGGTCAGGCCTGAACGGCTCCGCAGCCACGAACTGCTAACAATTATTACTCCTACCAGTGGGGCTCTGAGCAGGGGGAGGAACACTCAAACTGTATAGCATGATGTTGAACACACATGAGTTAGTTTATTGCTTGGTACTAATAAAAGGTTTCTCAAGAAGACTGACTCCTGTGCAACATGCACTTTCCTTGTACCACTTCCAAGAGGGCTCTGTGCTCTTTTCACAACTAGCTTGAAATCACACTCTCTTTTCACCTTGTCAAGATGACATGTACAGCAGAGCCAGTACTCTCCCTGTCCTCTAAATTGTCTCTGGTGAACATGACTGCTATATATAAACACCAAAAACGAGAATGTATTTCAGAAGGAAGCCCTGAGTCTATTTTTTCCTTGAGATATTTTGTACAGTCTTCTATCCTAAGTTTAGACAGCGTTACTCCTCACTTAGGCTACAGCCCTTGCCAGCCTTAACAGATATTTAACAATAAACTTAAAAGAATTATTTTGATTAATCAAATCCTGTGAAGCATGAAAACCTGACTTAGAGGGACCGACAGTAAAATCCAGCAGCTGTGTCATTCAGAGACTGGACAAAGCTACTAGCATTGTAAGACTGTCCAGAAAAAAAGAAAAACATCTTGCATGGTACCAACAGTTTCCATGAGGAAAAGATTTTTCAAACAATAATGTTGCTGTTTATATAAAATGCTGTTTTGGCATTCAGATTTAAAGAAACCCAAGTGAAATTATATTTGGTTTGATAAGTTAAATTTAAACAAAACTGGAAAAACAAACATGTTTTTGTCAACACATTTCGAAAATTTTAAATCTCTCAGATTATTTTTTGTCTAAATCAATTTTTCCAAACAAAGAAAGGCTAGGAGTTTAGATTTGAATATGTCTAATACTTGGGAAAAGCCAAGACTAGCTCCAATAAATTTTTGTGGGTTTAAGATAATTTCTATATTTATTTATAGTATTTATTCTCAGTTATTCTTTGGAAAGCTTTTATGTGTTTCCCCATCTATTCAGTGCATTGAAATACTTTCACTAGCCTAGCTGTCAACACAGTTTAACACAACAAGAAAATGG
Organism: Bombycilla garrulus; assembly: GCA_013400315.1. Taxonomy (NCBI): domain Eukaryota; kingdom Metazoa; phylum Chordata; class Aves; order Passeriformes; family Bombycillidae; genus Bombycilla; species Bombycilla garrulus. The sequence continues at coordinate 371,327 of VXBU01015071.1, read as the reverse complement.
AACAGAGCAGATACAGTCTAAATAAGAATATTAATAAATCTAATCAAACTTCTGTAAGAGTTACGTATTTCTACTCTATAATGACTAGTCTCTTACAAGTTAGCTACCATGAATTTTAATTTTTTTTTTTACAGTTGGTAGATTTTTGATTAAAGACTTTTTTTGGTCTAACTCTAAATATTCCATGTCAAAGGACAAATGATTGGATTGTCTTCCATGAGTCTGGAAGTTATTTATGCACATTCCAATGGATTTTCTGCTAATGGACTTACAAGGATCTATATAGGAATAGAGGAAGGCAATTCAAGACATGACTGTCTTAGATTCCCAAAGGCGTGGCCTTTGAGAATGTTTAAGGAAAGGGAAGTTTTTCTTCTTCTGTAAGAAAACACTGAGCTATTTTGATAGCTGGTTTTGATTTCATAGAATCATAGAATGGTTTGGATTTGAAAGCACCTTAATAGTCATCCAGTGTTCTAATCCCCCTGCTATGGGCAGGTATGCCACCTACTAGATCAGATTGCTCAAAACTCCATCCAACCTGTCTTTAAACACTTCCAGGGATGGGGAATCCACAGGTTCTCCAGGCAACCTGTTCCAGTCCTTCACCACCCTCACAGTGAAGGATTTATTGAAGAATTTCCTTCTACCATCTAATCTAAATCTTTTCTCTTTAAATTCAGAATTGTTTGCCTTTATTTTGCCAATGTCTCCACAAGTAAAATGTCACTCCCTCTTTTTTATAAGCCCCCTTTAAGTACTTAAAGGTAGGCCCCAATGAGGTATCTCTGAAGCCTCCTCTCCCCCAGATAGAATGCCACTCTCTAGTCTGTCTTAATAGGAGAGATACTCCAGCCCTCTGCTCATTTTTGTGGCCTCATCTGGTCACCCTCTAACAGGTCTCTGTCTTTCTTTTGCTGAGGACTCTATATCTGGATGCAGTACTCTAGATGCAGTCTTATAAAGGAGGAGTAGAGGGAGAATCACACTCTTTCTACCTGCTGGCCACCACGCTTTTGATGTTGCCCAGGATACCACTGATCACCTGGGCTGCAAGTGAACTCTGTTGTCTGTGTTCAGATTTCCATCCACCAGAACCCCCCAATATTTCTCTCAGGTGCACTTGATATTAAAGCTCATGAGGTTCTTGTGGGCCCAATTCTCAGGTTTGTCCAGGGCCCCCTGGAAGTCATCTTGTCCTTCTATTGTGCCAACCACACCACGTGGTTTTGTGTCATCTACAAACTTGCTGAGGGTGTACTCAATCCCACTGTCTGTGTCATGGATATTAAAGAGCACCAGTCCCAAGACAGAGCCCAGAAGATCACCAGGCTCCACCTGGACACAGAGTCATTGACCACCACCCTCTAGCTGTGTCTCTCAAGGCATTTTCTTATCTATCAAGTATGGGGATGCAGTCTAGAGCTGAGATTCCAGGTAGTCATTTTTTGGTGGACAAAAAATATTGTAATCACCCTATCAATTGTTCCACCTTGTGTGTCTTCTCCAGCTAGTTTTCTGCTTTTAAAAAGGGCTAGTTCCACTGAAATTCCACTGGTGCGCATTTTTGGCACACCTTCTAGCAAATATCATCTGTGAAAGTTCATCTCTCCATCTGAGAGAATAGTGCAGCCCATTAGAGGCACTTTCCTCCTGTCCATGGTAGGACTGACTTAAGGATGACCCAAGCCACGTTATAAAGCATATCAAAAGTGGGCCTGGCAGTACTAGGCTCAAGTTCCTTGACTACCAGAGTCTAAAAAGAGGTTTAGCCTTCTTCCCAAAAATTGCCCCGGCTGTGCATTTCAGCTGCACTCACTGCTGATATACATCTAGTCAAAGCTCTCCTTTGTCTGGCCATTCACCACTGTTTCAATCTTCTGCTGAACCTTGTGCTCTCTCTGGAGGAGAGCACTCCTTCAGGTGTGCATCCTGACTTTTTGTCTTCTCTTTAGGGGATACACTTTTGATCTAAGTAAACAGTATATTTTAGAAAGATCTTCTAAGCAGGTGCTATCAGCAGAGCTTAGGCACTCTGCATCAGTGTACGGTGTTTTAGGACTAGAACTTTAAACACCATTCGGCGTTTCCCATCTCAGCAGTGCAAGAACCAGACAAATATTTTGGATGAGATCCATTTGGAAAATCGGCTCTGGATACTTTGACAACCTCTACATCAACACCCCCACAGGGGTTACAAAATCTAGCTTTTGGATGTCCTGTGAGCTACTGGAGTTCCAAAGCCTGTAATACAGTACCTGTATTACAACAATACAGTGCAGTGAGTATTGCCATCTGATGAAAGGTATGCGTATACAGCTTTTAACCTGCTTAAAGCTTATGGCTTTAAGACAGAAGTAAACTGGAGCATTTTCAAAACAGACAGATAAAACTTCAGGAATAAAATGTATTCAGGAGGGACGGCTGAAATGGAAGGATTTATAAAGAGGATTGAATAAAATCAGTGAGCTGAAGATCCAACCAAATGCAACTACCTCCTAATGAGGACACGCTCTAGGACTAAATGTGCTGACACTAGTCTGAGTGAATATATTTTGTTTTCTTCTAAAAGAGTTCTATTCCCCAAAAGTAAAATAGCACACAAGAATCACAAATATTCCCTGAAAGAGGATGTGGATGTAAAGGCAGAAATGTGACTTGCGCTCCTTGGAGGCAAAAACCAGCACTCACTACTGTGTCACCTGGATTCCTGACACTCTCCACAGTTATACTTAATCAGCATCAGCCCTGATAAATTATTTACCCTGGAGGAATGTAATGGGACGCCAGTTTGTCTGTGCATATGCTATTATATTCTGCTTGGTGAAATAAGCAGGGTTGGGGGCTGGGGAGAAAGCTCTGATTTCTGTCAGTGGATTCTTTCTACACTCAGTTTGCTTTACTTTATATAGTGCTGGTGTCCCCCTGTGACACAGGCATATCTGATACACCCTTGACATGGGTGTCCCTAAAGTTCAGGGTAATGGTCATGCTTCAAAGTATGTAAGACACAAGAAACAGCAAACTATTACATAGTAATAGAGGAATGACAATTAAGGGGTAAGAGGATATGCCTTAGCACCCAGAGCAAAACAATAGCATCAATATTTCAGATGGCATAATCTTGCTTAGCCTTATTTTTAAGGACTGGACTTAAGGCTATACAGTTTTGATAGCAGAAGTGCATATTCTCATGAAATGCATTGGCCTTAAACTGCAGCTGCATTTCTATAGTACTTGTTACACAGCGCAGATTGCTTTGCATGCAAAAGAAGTTAGAGAATGCTGGAGTGCCTGTGAGGAGTCTCATTAACTTTCGTTAAACTGTTTAGTTATAACTCTAATATTAAATTTAACCTAGATCTTAAGAGATTTCATTTCTAGATCAATTTCAAGTAAAGAGTTGCACTGCTGTGCACCTGATTTAAATAACTGGATGGAAGATTGGACAGCATAATAAAAACAGTGATTTAAAGTTTTTAAAATGAAATTTTAAAGATAAATGTAGACAAAACCAAGTACTCAACAGAACGATGCAAGGAACAGTCTTCACAGCTAATGCATAGATAACTCGTGGGTTCTGTGTTTTCATTTTGCCTCTTTGGCTCATATGCTTTATGGAATAAAGAGCTACAGAGAAGAATAAAACAACCCCAGTTCTCCTAATAACGCTGTTGACCCAAAGAGGTGAAAAATGTGCTGTAGAAAGCTGAAAATATAAATTGTTTTTGGTTCCTTATGAAGAATAATCTGGAATCAAAGCTGTTATGGCCAGAAACCTGAGATTTCAAAGGCATTCAGAAATGCAACAGCAGCAACACTTCTGAGGGAACTCAATGCAGGCATGTTGAAGGCTGAATTCCCCACTCAAAGAACATCTTTCCCCTATTAAGACAGTACTGTCATCCTTAGGATACAAGATTACTCTAGCAAGCCATCTCTCCAGCTTTTAAAATAGACTAAAAAAAATTAAATTCTGCTTTTAGCACAAGTTTACATTTATTCTACTTGAATTGGAGGGTGGGGTGGGGAAAAAGATACTCCCTACCTCCTTCTAGCTTTGGATCAACACTCATTTTTTTTCACAATGCCTAGAGGAAACTTTTGGTAACCACCTCTTGTTGAAATAAAGACATCTCTTTGTGGAGGGTGGGAAAGACAGAAACGAATTAGCCCAGCTAGAGGAAAAGAATGAGGGTGATGAGATGAAAAATAGTGATTTTGATCTAGATTCAGTGCAGGATCAGAGATGGGAGGGAAATATGACTCTAAATCACCCATCTGCTCTTCTAATTCTGGTACAGAATGAAACTGTACCCAGTCTGCCCAGACACAACTCCTACACGCCTGGGTGAGAAAAGTGTGGAGCATATAGATGACTCCATTGGAATCATTCCATTTTCACTAGGAGAAATTCTGTCTTGTTAGGGCAGGTCTTGATTCTCTGAGCAGCATATTGCAGGGGCTTCGTGTGAACAAAAGGGGTAGTTTTATGATCACAAATGAGAAGGAAGCAGGTCCATGGCATAATCTCTGTTAGAAACCCTTGATCTGAAGTCTGGGATATTATAAGTTGGCACCAAAATAGAAACACTCAAGTGATAGACGAACAGACAAACCACAGGCCACCAGATAGGAAAAAAAATATGATACCCTAATGTGAGGCCCCACAGGCAGGAAAGAAGATCTGGACAATGTTACCAAAAGGGGGGAAAGAGAGAGACAGGCAGAGAAAGGATCCACAAATATATATGCACAATATTATGACCAAACCAGGAGATAAGGATGCTGTATGGTCATTTTATGTCTGTACTAAATGTATACTGATTAGCTTAATTGCTTCTTTGATTCTGAGAACTAACTTATGTATCCATTTGTTTGCTTATATATGAACTGCAATGCCTTGTCAGTCTGATCCAAACCCAATGGATTGCTATTGATAGGAGAATAATTCTGTATAGATATGTATTCCCATGGCTAAATGTGTTATGCATTGTTCAAATTGTACTTGCTATTGACTCCTCTCTTAATACAATTGTTAAAAATGCCATCTCATAATTTTTCTGGTGCCATTATTATGGAGACTTAGTTTTCTATTAGGCTGTAGTAAAACTCGAAGATGCTGATAGCACAGTAAAATCAATTTCTCCACTTCAGGATGAAATGCCCTGGTTTGTGACCACCACGAACACAAGGTGATAAGTTCATTTGATGTTATATTGGCAGCTTCCCAGAAAAGAGTTTATCTAGGTACTTGTATGGCACTTATCACTGGGTATCTGGTGTCTTCCAAAATTCAGCCCTTATAAATATATGTGCTTATCCACAGTCTCTGCATCTGCAATGGAGTAATATTACCCAAAATAGCCCCTTCCCTCATTCTGAGCCGAAGCTCTTCAAACCTGGCTGCTAAGATGTCACTGTTGAAACACTTGGTGATGCCAGCCTAAGCACAGAAGGGCAAACTCCCTGTGATTCTCTACAGCACTTGAAAGCAAACCAAGAAGCTGGGAGTCTGCTTATGGAAAGGTTTACCAGGAAGTTAAAACAATGCTGAGTGAAAGTAAGGTGGTGAAATACCAGGTACTTCTGATGATGAACCCCATCTGTGCTGTCTCTGCTCAGCTAAAGAATTTTAAGGATGAATACAGCACAGAAAAATGCTGCCTAAGAGCACAGACGGTAAGAATATTGACCAAAGACTGTGAAAGCACAAGTCAGCACTGGAACTACCCTTTTCAACATCTGCTCAGCGTCAGCACAGTTATCAACATTGGGGAGTTTGAATACATTCCTTGAGAAGTCTAACTTTACTCAGTAATTTACAATTACAGACAAAGTCAGGAGCGCTGTAATATTCACAAAAGAGAGCAGAGATGGAAATCTTACCTTACCAAGTCAATTAAAATTGACAAGAAGGATCTTCCCTTAGTCACAGCTTCTACCATGGAAGTTCTGCAAAGACCATGCTGATCTTCCCATAAAACATCAAATGGTTTATACAAAATTTCATTCAGAGAAAAACACTGAAAAAATATGCAGTCGTCATAAATTTTTACTTATTTCTCAGAAGACTTAAAAAAACTATTTTATCTGGAATTTGGAACCTTGTGGTTAAAATACTCATAACAGGGTTCGTGGTCCTTCACACAACAGAAAAATACCTGGAAAAATTACAACTGAATTTTACAACGGCAAATAGTGGTAAGCAACATTGTGTTATATGATCTATGCTACTTTGTTTTATGTTACAGCAGAACAAGACAACCTGCAAGCTTCAGTTGCAAGGAGACTGCCTGACCTCTCCAGACAAGATTCCTGGCCAAAGGTAGCCAACTAAAATATCCTTGTCCCTATATGTATCAATATCCTGGTAGCTCGTTCCAAACATCATCACTTTTTCACACATCAGTTTGCTGCTTTGTACTTTAGAAACTTCAAGCCAAGTTTGAGGACAGTGAGAGCCTTTTAATACCATTCTGAACAACCACTAGTTTAAATAAAAGCAAAGTGCATACTACATGCCATAGGAAGAGCATGTACTGCTTCCAAAGTCTGCCTCAGAAAAGATTCCGTAGAGACAGGGAGTACTATCAAGGCCTGTGACAATACTGATGGAGATACAGGAATGTGCATCCAGATGATGTGGCTGTCCTTTGGCACGCTTACACCAGCTGAATGGAGCCAGCCTGGAAATCTTTCCACAAGACTAAGAGCATCAAAGCTACCACATTAGCCATGCTTCTGTGCAGGCATGAGAGAGCGCGCTGTTATGCGTGAGATGAAGCATAGCAAGCTGACTAACAGCAAAGCCTTGCTCCATGCCAGCCACACATCCACCACAATGCACACAAGGAAATGCACCTACAGCAGGTTCATTACAAAGTCCTCTGTTAGGGGGAGGATCTATGGGTAGCAAATTAATCTGCTGGATCGTGCATGAGGAAAAGTGCATGTGGTCAATTGCTTATCCACCAGGGTTGTCTCCCTTATTCATCCATGCCACTATTATACTCAACTTCTCTATTAATGAACTTCTGGTAGAAACTGAAGCTTCACTCTGGGTTCACTGCTCTTACAACCTCAAACATCTCTTTTGGAAAAAAAAAAGACAGGGCTTTGATCTCTGAAAAGGTCGTTATACTTTATAGCTTTAAACATGACATGCAACCTAGAAATGAATCTTTGAACAGGCTTTTGGTACATGTTACACACAGCTGTCATTTATTATTGTTAATAAAAGTTTATTAGTAATGTTTCACAATCATATCCTTGTAAACAAAAAGGAACAAATCCATCGTGTTTGGCTTGAGTTGTTTTAGTTTGTTTTTCCCATCAAAAAATTGAAATTATTCAAAAAGTTGCATTCATTTTTGAGTTCCATAGTGTAGAATGTATTTTAAAATCATACGAGGTTTTCAGTAGCAGTCAACACACATGTAATGAAGAAGTCTGGAATAACTTTGAATTTCACTATGTGCTACTGACGCAGACTCACACAGGGAACAAAATCTGTAATGGATAAAAAACTTTAATTTCACAAACCTGGCCCCCATCTTCCAAGACATTCCTTAGCAACCATGCAGTAAACAGCAAATGAAACAGATCTTCACTGATCACCCATTTATTTTTTGCTACTGATTACACCACATTTTTCAAGGTGGGAAGGATATGGTTTTCTCTTAACTCTCTCTCTTTTGATTAACCTCAGTATGATATCTACAATAGAAGCATGATTAATTTGCTTCAAGCTGTTAATTTTATGGAATTGTTATAACTTTCTCTATTACTGCTAAATCTCAACTTTTGCACAGATTCCCATATTCAATAGCTATTCTAGGAGGCAGTGAACTTCTTAGAATAACTGAGAATGTTATCATAGGATGAGATCGCAACAAACACTGAGATGTATTCCCAACTGTGGCACAGACACTAACTGGTATCTGAAGCAGACAACTAACTCCTCTGACTTTAGGTGACTGGGTAGATTTTTAAATCGCTGATTATCTTCAAACAAGGGAAGAATTTTGCCTCCAACCAGCAAGAGGTGGGGTTTCTTTTTTTTAAAAATGGTGATCTATAGAATCAAAATCTATTTTTAATTAATTATTTATTTGATTAACATGTTATCTCCCTCTGCAAGAAGAAGGATGAGAAACAAATTCAGTAACTCAAATTCACTGAACAAAGATGTTTGCAACTTTTAAGTGCGGATGATTATCTTCTACTAGTACAGTATACAAATAAGTAATGAATATTGTGTTAGTTACTTGTCCTTAGCACCAGGTCAAAATACCCACTTCCATTATAAGTTCTCTCATATGCAGATTCAACTGCTCAGTCAAATATTCATGAGAACCATGATCTTGCCAAAAAGGGGAAAGAGGCAAACTCAAAGTCTGGCCAAAAAAAATTCATAGAATCTTTCAAAAGGCAGGATTCCTCCCACCCTCCTTTCCATGTTCGCACAATTTCATCTGCTAACTAATGCTGATAAAACAAGCAGAAATTTAAAAGCCTGTTCACATTAAGAGATGGGCACAAATCAAAGCTCTGGAAGGGAGTGACCTAAAATTCTCTAATGGTTTGAATTCAAATCTATTTGGCAGCATGAACCCATCTTTGATTTAATGGCTAAGTAACAAATATTTGTCTGGGAGAAAATGAATAATCAGCTTCCCAAACACAGACCAGAATCCCTACGAGACTTTGGACCACACAGTCTTGTTCTTCCTTAATGGACTCCAGTAATTCATGAAACTACATTTTATCTCATAAGTAAAATATAAAGAAGGATGCTTCCAACACACTGAAGTATGATAAGTTTTTGAGTTTGGTTTGGTTTGTTTTTTTGTTTTTTTCTTGCTTTATAAATTTTTATTGGTATCATATCCATAAATCAAATATTTGGTTGAGGAAGACAACATTTTCAAGATATTCTCAACACACAAATTAATCTTAGGGGGCCTATTCTCACACATCTTTTTATCACATCTGAGCTCTTCCTTAAAAATTATTCTAGCTACAGGTTAACAGCCTTTCCTCCTCATGTCAAATGTCACCTTTTAACACTACTTTTTAGTTTTCCATAGTTGGCTTCTGAAAATAGATAGGCATATACTAGAGGAATCTGAGTTTAAAGGGACCTGAATATCTAAGGAAATATAGGTTGACATCCCTTTAATCAAAATCCCATGTCTTCTATATTTTCAAGGTATCAATATCTAATATATTCTTCATGAATACCAGTATGATGGACAAAAGCTGTTACAATTAAATCAGCATAACACACTAATTTCAGTATGGGCTGCTTGTGATTGATGTTGAAAAACTCACTGATGATACAGTAAAGAAATTAGCAGAAATCACACAAAAAATCCTAACATTTATCTACATTGAAGCATTTGCTTACCTTTATATTTTGTATCGCAGTAATGTTCAGTTTTGTGTTTTTTCTATGCAGCATTTTTATTTTCTGTTTTATGTCTTAGCACGGGATTGTTGGGTGGCTTCTCTTCAGCCCTCCCCCCATCCTATATTCCCATGTTTAATATTTTGGATTTTCCACATTCTGCATAGTTATTGAGTTTAGCTGATTTACGATTCTGTTTTTGTTGTTTGTTTGTATAATTCTGTTGTGGTATACATAGCTGTTGGTTTTAATTTGTTCTTTAAATTTGTTGTTTCCATGGTAACTCTTTAGTGCATTTTTTCCTGAGGTTTGAAGGATGCTTTTGGGCTTTGCTGTGATGGTCTGGTAATCTTCATCAAACTTGCAACATGTCTTTACATTTTTCTTCATGTTTGGATTGTCTTAGTTTCTTAACTCTTTTCTGCTTACATAGATCTGGTGGCCTAGAGAACTGCATTTTTTATAGTGGCATTTTAATAAAAGTGAAGGTACATAAGATATAAAATTCATACAGCAAAATCAGATACATGATTTAAATGTAGTCTATGCACAGGTATAAGGCAATCTATTCCTTTTCAGTCTAGACATTATAATGTTAAAAAGATCCCCTGTTTTGTGTGTGGAACTACATATTATGGTCCCTGTGCGTGTAGGGCCTAACTTGGCTTTGAATGTCCCAACTCTTTTAAAGCACACAAGCAGAAGAAGGACAACTTAAAATATAACCTGCATCCCTGTAAGGAATTTCTCAAGATATAAAAAAAAATTGTACAGTTAGCACTACTAACTCTGATCACTTGCACAAAGCTCTACACACAGAACAAGGGACTGAATTTCCTGACCACTGCTGCACTCTGCTCCATTTACAGCAATGGACAGTGAGGTTCTGAGGTTGCTCTGGTTTCTTATAAGGACTAGGTACGTCTGAGGACAGCCCCAGATCTAAAACTGGCTCAGAGCTACTCCTGTCCCTTCTATTTCCTGTCTACATAAAACTGAGTTAAAGCAGTACATCAGACTCGCCATGTAAAGGTGACCTGAAACATATTCATCTCTCTGCCATGGAGCTCCCATCTGAGTCATGAAAACAGCAGGACTAGTTGTCCATATTTTGAAGCTATGCTTTGAAAACAAATTTGCTAGTTTTGTTAAAAGCTCAGAATGCCTAACTAGGCAAAAGTTGCAGATACACCTTATAGAAACTATATTAGGTAGGAAAAAGGCACAGTACTGATTGATTCTGGTTACATGTAGCACATCCATATCCTGGTAGGCTTCAGTGCCAGAGAGGGGTAATTATTCAGCATGTTACGATAAACATAAACAAATCGAGCTGTGCTGAGCTAAATATGAAAATATAACTCTATTTTTCTGACTACTATAATCCCATGTATTTAGAAAATTCGGATTATTTTTCTCTTTTCTTTCTCATGAAATTCAACCTGTTACTGCCATGCTAAACTTTTCAAGTAATTTGTCCCCATTGTCCCAATGGCTTCTCTTCTTCTGTAATGTTTACTTTTCAAACAGCCTTGTAGAATAAGCAATTCTTGATATGACTATTAAAAACCAAAAAGTTATAAATTACTCATATGATACACCAGCATTCTAAAATAAATTCTGTAAGATTCTTCTCTAACTGTTCAAATAGCCTCTGAAAATAGTACTGATTGAAAGTTTTACATTTTACTTGGTAAGGGTAGCTCCGTCACCATAATTCTTACATCCATGTTTACTAAAGAAAATGTACAACAGCAAACAATCTGAGTTCTCAATGCAGACTTTTGTTTTAAGAATGTGCAAAATTTGAGAGGGTTAAAGGTATTTATGATTGGATAGCAGAAGCTCAGAGCTTTCTGCACTCATGATAATGAGAGAACATTTGAATTCCTGGGGAAGTATGCAAACCATTTGCTAAAAAGGCCATTATGGAAACATTTAATAATGGGAACAATGATGTGCATCATCTTTTTTTCAAAGTTGCAGGACAGAAGCAGCTTTGAGATTTGATCTAGGCCATCTGCACACGCAGGCAAACTGCAATTACTTACCACTGATCGTAGTCAGAAGGTAATATTTACAACCCAAGAAACTACAGGTGGATTTAAGAGATTTAAATTCAGGAAGTCTTTGATCATTCAGTATCAGCTTTGGAATAAAAAGGACAGCATCTAGAAACTACTCTACTAGGGAGCAAGCCCACCTAATTGTTTTTGGGTTTTTTTTATCCTTGTGGCTTGGTAAATTGAGCACTGATGGCTTTAGATTAGTCGTATTCTTAAACCTAATCTTTTATTTGGTAGAAATGAATTATGGTAGCACAACTGGCTTTATAAAAGCTCCTCTTGAAGGATGTGCTAATTCTGGACACTATTTATTTAGATCACTTTGGAAGAATACTACCAATTTTAATGGAGAATGATAACCTCATCAAAAATTTTTGTAGTTTGTTTTCTCAAACATCCCACAGTAAGAGCAATTCCGTGTTATGGTCAACAGAGCAAAGAATTATAATTATGGCCAGTAAATTATATAGGATTTTGGATGAGATAATTCTATTGGGTTTCCATAGTAAAGCACTGATTTCATTCTTACAACCATTCTGTAGGGTGTTTCCACAGGGAAAATCTGAGCTAAAGCAGAATCTTTACTATCTTCCTCTTGGCTTCTAGCTACTACAATGCATAACAATTATAAACTGATAAATCACTTGAATGGTTATGACATCTTCCATTGACTACCAGGGCAGTGGTACATACACACATACTGCTGCCAACATTAAATAACTGTCAACTGAATTACCTAAATGATGATTTAGGCTCAGCTAAGCTTTTAAGGGCAATTTGTTTTTCTTTCAAAAAGGGATGATGGTTGTACTTCCTATATTCAGATCTTGTTGCCCTTTTAAATCCCAGTTAATGAGTTTGCTGATTTCACAAGACATTTTGCCCATGCTGAAAGAGCAGAATATTGGAGCTGATTCCTGCCATATAAACCTAGGAGAAGGAAAAGATATGCCAACTTTGTGAACCCAGATTCCCACTAATGTGTGGACAAGACAAGAGTCACATGGCACAAGTAAACAAGTGTGCTTTATCCCACATATCTTTGCATTCTATAAAGTTATAAATCATTTCCAGTCTTTGGATGTACTAATTTTTTGTGTCCTCATGTCCACTCATAAAAAAAAATAAAAAATATAAAAATATTGTCAGTGCTCCAGTAACTCATAAGCAGTCTGAGTGGCATAAGCTTATTTGTTTAACTAGCAGCCTTTGCCCCCAAGAGAAATTCTCACATACACCAATACAGTTGCAATAATGTTTGTAGAGACTCACTAAAATATCTGGAACTTGGTTACACTTTTTCCTCTTTGAGAAGGGTAAAAAGGCAAAGTGATGTAGGTTGGGAATGCAGAGATGGTCAGGATGGACAGGAGTACTTGCTAAACTTGTTCTAACTAAGGAGACAATTGTTTGTTTCCTGACTAAGATGGTGTCAGTTCTGTTTGCCAACATGCACTGAAGCTATATGTAACCACTAAAGAAACCACACAGATATTCAGGATCTGCCACTTTTGGAACAGGGACTAGGAAAACTGTATAATCCCAGAGTAAAAAACCGCACAGCAGATGGTCTTTTTTTGCTCATCTCCTGCTCCCTCTCCCCCGAAGTGACGCTGACAGTATCTGCTGAGCAGACTGCCAAGGACAACCACATGACTCCATTTAGGCCATCTTTTTGGCACACTAGTCTTGTTTTAATTTTGCATTTTCTGTTGTCGTATTCTTACTGTGCTAAGACCATGAGTTTAAGTATATATAGGAACCCTAATACATTTATTACAGCTGTTAAACAACATTGTCAAAAAAAAAAAGAAAGTTGAAACACACTGTAAAGCAGATGGAGGAAAAAAAGAAAATGTTCATACTCCATGAACAAAGATAAATGAAGCAGGGAATTTCATTTTTGGAAGGCATTTTTTTAATAATGTCATCATCATGCAGGTCAGCTCAAGAAGTATAACTTCATAATAAAAGAATGCAGAATGGACTTTGGACTTTCCATGCTGATGAGGAGAAGCAAGCTTGTTTTTGACTATATGTTCACTTAATGGCTACATTCAAAGTGGTATCACTGCTCTTTTCTGTACTGCCTGTATATTACAGGCCATGACTCATTAACTAACGTCATTATCACTAGATAAGTCCAGTTTTGCCTTCCAGTTAGACGTCCCATTTGGCTATATCTCAAGAAGCAAATCAGAAAGAGACCATCTCTATATGTTGGGATACCAGCATATCTTACTCTCTAGATTACAAAATATAAACATTTTCTAAGGAATACAGTTGTGCAGCCAATTATCCTTTGTCTTTATGACAAAGTAAGTCTTAGCCTGATGGCAAAGAGACCTCTCTACCTGAAAATCATGTAAAATAGTACTTAGAGAATGCATTTTTCTATGTCACACACACTGTAAATGTATACTTCTCTCCTGTCCCAAAAATATTTTCATTTATGTTTAAGTGTTAAAATTTTATGCAGAACAAATGTACTTGTCCTACAAATTATGCCTTGACATCCATATGATTTATGGACAGGGAGAGGGGTGCTGATGTGTCTAAAGAAACACCTTCAGGGAGAGAACAGTATTTAAACTCTAAAAGGTTTTTGGATAACCTTAAATATATTCCTCTGAATTATTATATTTATATCCCTAGTACAATTAGGCCTATATTCTGAAACTGCCCCTTACTGAATTCTGAAATTAACTCTTGCTGACAAATACTGAAACTGTATAATATTCAGTGACATTTACCAGAAACAGCTATATTCAACTTCACCTTAAGCAAAGAATACTTTCATTTATATATTAGATTAGCCCCTCTCTCCTCCCCAGATTTCCCATCTTGTTCTCCTGTTCCTGTAACATATTTCTCCCAGTCAAAGATATTTTGCTCTCACAGGAAACAAACTAAAATGCATACCACACAGAAACAGAATAACCAAAAGACAAGTCCACAAGTAAAAGCTGCTAGGACACTGGATGAAATATTTTCCCATGAATCTAAAAAAGATAACAGGCACTTACATATATGTCTTCTTTCATCCCTGAAAGCCTTAAAGTTAATTCATGGTTTCATAACTACAATAAAGTAACCATGCAGAGATTAAAATCAGGGCCTATTTTTATTTGGATATCAACAGTATGAATCCCACCCAGGTTTTTCTAAAAGCAGCCTTGGCTGACACTCCAAAATGCTTCCTCAAGTTCATCTTCAGCCAAGTAAGAAGTGGTCTGGAAAGGATTCATCCTTTTAGTGTACACAGAAGATCCTCGTCTTGGATCTATAAACCAAGTCTTTAAATTCCATTGTAATTACTTTGCAGTCATAAATAGAGCACACTATTTGTGGCATCCCAGCTGGCTTTTTAGACAAGGTGCACATATCTGAAACCAGAAAATTCAAGAAAAAATGGAGACAGTTACAGAGACATGACTGTTATTATATATGAATGCTCAAAAAGAAAACAAGAAAGAAAGGAAAAGAAAGAAAAAAAAGGAAACATTTTTATTTTGCTTTTTACATAAATTAATAGCCAAAAAGAATTTTCTTTACTGAAGAACAGTTTGTCAGAAGCTGGATTCCCACCTTGAAGGTTTGCTTTCAAGCAAGATAAGGTTGGTGAAAATGAAAGTTCTTCTATAGAAAAGTCCTTTAAATCACTTAATTCTTAAGACATGATGACTTAATAACAGTCTTACATAAATAACTGAACTCTTCACTCTGAATTTAACAATCAAATCAAAACACTATTTTCCCCAAGAGATACATTTTTGTAGAGACAGTCATGGAAATTCAAGACCACGGCTAGGGTTAATGCTTGTTAAAGATTTCCCCAAAGATTAAAAGTCATTCATAGTGCCTCTGATATCTATAAATGCCTAGCTTCCATGGATGTACATGGAATGGCCACAAGTACCTCCATTTTAAGCTGCGATAAAATTATTTCCATAGAGTTTGTCTGCCAGGGGTCTCTTGTGACCCACAGCATTTGCTGGCTCTTCTATGGAACAGTAAATGACATGACCATCAGCAAGACAGCCAACAGTGCAGATTTCACTTTATGAACTTCGTATAAAATGAACATTCAACAGGCCTTTTAACATGCCCAACTATTGTACTGACTTTTAAAGAATTATAGAATTATATATTATGCCTAGAAGTTTCATATACTTAGCAATAAGACATCACTGAAAACCATAGATTTTTAGAGCATACAGACATTTTTTATAATATCATCCAATTCAGTATCTAGTCTCCAGGACCGGTCTTAAGCACATGTTGAGGAAAGAGTAACTACTGAGTAAGGATACAGATATCACTACTGCCTGCAGAGGTAAACTCTTAGCACAAAAAAATCCATCAGCTATCTCTTTACTGCTGCTATGTATCATTTCAATGGTAGACTAAAAATGAAGAGGATTTTTTTAAGAACCAAGTTTCTAGTACAGAAAAATGCAGTCAAACTGATTGGTAGAATATATTCTGGGTAATGGTAAAAAAAGAAATGCAGGAATTGTCTGAATGGAGCTTACAGGATAGCAATATATATTGTCTATAGAAACATCAGCTGCACAAGAAGAAAGGACTGAAACTCTAGCATACAAAGTAAAACAGCAAAGAGATTATATGATTTTTAAGCTTAAAAAAGCCCACAAACCAACCAACCAAACACAAAACAAAAACAACCCCAAACTACGGCAAAGGGCAAGCTAGCAATCTGCTTCCCATATCCACAGTGACAAGAAGTGACAAGCTTAACAGCAGAAGTTTTTTAAACATCAGCAGAAAATACCCAAGAGTAAGTGTAGTACAGCTCTGTAATAGGTTGCCTGGGGGCCTTAAAGAATATCTGTAAAGCTTTGGAACAGGTTAGACAAACATCTGTCAGGATTAGCTCATGCTGCCTTGGGGCAGGGTGATGAACTAGATGCTCTCTTGTGCTCCCTTTTAACCCTCAAATTCTATCATTATTAAGAAAAAGCCACACAATTTCATGGTAGTAGCCAGAGACCATCTCAGTTGACTTGGAAACCAAGGAAAGTGATTAAAAAATAGCAGTAGTTTACCACTGAATGAAGATGGTAATTTTTTAATAATGCTGAAAAACACAAGTTTCAACACGTTTATATCCTTCAGTCTCAAAGAAGAAATATCGGCATTTGTTATGTTTTCAGGTTTCTAGTTTAGGCATATAAACTAAGTCCCTCAGGGAGACAGAGAGAGAGAGTCACCCTCTAAACCTCATTTTCTTGTGAATGGAGGCTGAAACCTAAGAGATAAAGGATTTTTGCAAGGTGTGGAACACCTGTAAGGAGGGGGCGATGCTACATCTGATGAGACTCAGTTTTTTAAGCACAGGTCTTCACTGTATAAATGACTCCTGTGCAGAGATCATACCATGAAGTGCATGAGATCTGTAACCAGAAGCTGCACAACCACATTTGTCATGGACCAAGAAGCAAGTATTTCACTGCAGAAACTGCACTGTGCAAGCTAACAAGGAGGGAGACTGTGAACACGTCATCCTGCACCTGGTGTGCATACCAGCCTAAATAAGTGCTGGCTCAGGATTCCCTTGGCTCTTAACTCCAGTGAGGTAAGGTAAAAAAGTGATGGAAAGAGGCTTACATCAGATTTGCTATTCCCAGCTAAATATTTTTCTACCTTGTTATACATGTTCAATTTCAGGTCATCATTAAGCAGTATTTGAGTTAGAAAATAACTTGAAAAAGTCCTGTGAAATACTAAAACTTAAATTCCCTTTAATTTTTATTTTCTTCTTTTCTATAAACTGGAATAGTTCCACCCAAAGAAAGCCAAGGGTATAAAAGTGTGGTGACTCACCTGATACATGGCAGGGATGTGATTTAAACTTCCTGTATGCTAGACATTTCTCATGTTGCACCAGCTACCTTTCTATTCAAGTAGCTGTTTCTCTCAAATCAAAACTTGTAATGCCTTCACAGAAAGCAGAAACATTTTCCAGTTTAGCACCCTTTCAAATGCATGCTTCTTTAAGGAGCAGCTTTGAAAATCAGCATTATTAAGTTAGATTCATACCTAAATACTTTCATCACATTACACAAAATTTCTGGTTTGGTTCCCTGTCTATGCAGCATAAAAATAACACCTGTGAGAAGATGTGTTTTGAAGTCTTTCACAAGTGCTGGAACAGACTGGCAGCCCTGCTGCCCCTCTTCTACACAGTGCCCCTGTAAGAATGCCCTGCCAACTTTCAAAGACATTCCAGGGCGGGTGCTAATGAAAAACAGCAAAGCCTACTCTGGCTCCTCATCCTCCAGGAAGAAGAGCACTTACAATGAGTGAGAGAGACAGAAAACTTGTGCCAACCCAAAGGAAAGGAGAGAGCTCAAGAGAAACACAGAAATGTGGTTTGTAGCTTTTTCTGCTTTGTCTTCTCTCCAGTTCTCCCTCTCCAAATTTATTTCTTGTAAAATTGCACGAAGAGAATGCATCTGAAGATTACAGGTCAATTAGAGCGCATTTGGATTAGCCCAGAACTCCTGCAAGCCTACCATAAAGAATCTACAAATAATTTTTCTTCCTTCTCATTCCCCTCTAGGACAGCACCATTGCTTCTCAGAGGAAATACAGGAAGTGGTTAACTCAGGACAAATGCCTGCTGACACCCTGTGCCATTCCAGAATCAGCAGAATAAAACTATGTTGGGTACAAAGCTTATTTTAGATCTATATAACCAAACAGTTCATGTTCACAAATGCTACTTATGAATTAATAACACTACTTAGGGCACACAGTTGCTTTTTGAATTTTTTTATTATATTTTGCAAAAGTATTTTAAAAGGCTGCTATCTATGTGAAAAAAACAGCACCAGCAGCTGGGCTCCAGCACTGTATCAGATTTGCTGGAGGAACAAAGACCTATTAACACCTTAGAAGACAAGGGGCAGCCTCCTGAAATGCAGGTAGACTTCACAAAATGTCATGACATTAACCATGCTTAGAGCTATGACGTGAACACAAACAGGGGAAGCTCATTTTTGTCTCACGCCTATGCTAAGACCTTCCTAAATTGAAAACACAGCTGGTTACAGTGTGCAACTTTCACCAACTGACAAGGCTGGCATCCCTCGGTGTAACAGAGAAATTTAATGAGGTTTCAATATGTCACACTAATAAAGCTAAATCAGAGCTACAACGACTGTCAATGACGTTATCCTAATAACTTCTCACCCTAGACATATAAATGGCTCCTGAAGAACATGACTTATCTGAGCACTAAGTTGAACAGGGTTTAAATAGCATAATTAAAGATAATATGAATCTATTCATGTTAAATATACTGAAATACTTCAGATGCTAGAATAAATACATTCTAATCTCTGGGGAAGGATTAATGTGATAAAGATGACTACAGTTCCACTGCTTAATTTTGTCATGTAGATGCTCCCTGTAGACTCTGGAGAGAGATAATTTTTCTAAAATAGAAAATTAAGTTCTCTTTCAAAGGCAGGCAAATCTAAAGCTTAAGAAAACAAGATCTTATTCAACCTTGTGAAAATGGAAGGCTAAAACTGCCAAATGTAAAATGGTATTGAATAGCATTCACAGTCATCCAATTTAATGAAATTTTGCATTCTTGATGTCAACTGTAGTGCTTTGGGTGGTAATGCACAACCTATGCCCCAAATTACAAATCCATAAGTTATAACTTCTGTAATGTGTTTAATGTAGGTAAATAATTGTAGTTTTTTTAATTATGTACATTAAAAACATGGTAACACTTCTTTACACTGGTAAGCAAAGTCATGTGTTCTAAAAAGTGGCTCAAAAGGCATCCCAATAAGGATATATAAATTGATATATTAAGATTTTTGAGACTTATTCAAGTTGGATTGGGGTATTTTGGTAATGGTTCTGAGAAAACAAGATTTCTTATGTCAAATATTTAGTAATACCAACTAGTAAACTAAATGATCTCCGAGATTTAGCGTGAGAAAAATCACCAGATGGTAAACTGACAAGCTTTTTAAAGGAAATTCAGATAAATATAGCCCAAGCAAATAAATTTTCATTGGGTTTACCATATATTGCAGACATGGCCCTACTTGCATTGAAGTTGTTAAAAAAATAAACTTATCTTAGAGGTGATCAAAGAGCTATTGGGTAGTGATAAATACATTCAGCTTACAACTGGAATAGGATTAATATGCTGAAAATACAAACAAATCTTAAATAAATTCATTCAAGTGTGTAATTTAAAAAGGAAGAAATTTTAGTTTCTAGAAAATAGGACTGAAATACTTACAATGGTGTTAAAAATTCCTCTGCGTGAGTTATTGATCCTCCCTAACTGACCCTGCACTTCAGTAGTCAATCAAACCAGAAGTGAGACCTACAGAAATACCAAGATTCAGTGAGAAATTGATATAATTTTTTGCTTTACCTAGATGCAGTACCCTATACTGGTGGTGCTGAGACATCCAAAACCAAATTAATTTCCCAAGAATTCCCAGAAAAAGACTGAACCTGGACAAATACCAAGCTGTAAAATTTTAGTTCAGCAGTCTTTATTTCTGAGAAATCATTCAATGAACTTGAGAAGCTTTTATAAAACTTTAACTTCAGACAGCCACTGTCATAATATTGTAGCTACACTATGCTAAGTTTTAAACATACTGTGCTGTGTGAAAAATATGAATAGTTTACATCTCATTAGGGAAAAAAGTAATCCTGACTTAAGTCTTAAAGTTGAATGAAGACAAGAGCAAATAAGCCCAAATGATGGGATATGTAAAGAGTTTACACTGGTTACAAAAATGACATTGAGAATAGTCTTCATATTCTGCTCTACTGAAGACTTATTAAAATGTAATTTAAAATACCTATTTCATCAGATCTTATTCCACTTTAAGAAATAAAGAAAATGTTGATAGTTAGCAGTGACAAAAAATATTAGTACTCTATTTATACACAAACTATGCATATTGCAATGTAGTCAAACTCAAACATGAAATATTATTTACTGTTTTTACTATTCATTTACAGATCTGACAGATTCTTCTTACATTATACTCACCCTGCATGGCATTTCATGTGTAATATACATTTTATACAGCATATACAAGGATAGGAAAACATTCTCAATAATTNCCTTTTTTTACTCTTTTTTTTTTTTTCTGTATGATGGAATAGGAAAATATTTGGTATTGTCATGAGGTCACCGGAAATACTGCAGCAGTGAATATAAATAGGTCTTCATTATGTGACTGCTGCATTGCGGTCATTACTTGGGAATGGTTCTGGATTATCATCTTATTTTTATTGGCTCTAATTTAAAGATACCTTTTTCAGTTGGTGGAAAAATAATGCTCCTTCTTTAGTTCTAAGAAGACCAGCCTAAGGCTGGAATGCTCTAAAGAAACCCAAGCTTTTGTAAAATGATGTCATATGCCAACTGTGCCAGGCAAATGTTTAGTAATAGCTAAAGCATTCTATAATTAAAACAAGTCCCTTGTTAAAAGGGGCTGAAAGTGATCAAAGCTCTTTTGTCTGTTCAGACACTCGATAGATGTGAAAAGAGTTTTGCTTACAGTGGTGCTGTGGTTTCTTTCTCCATTGTAAGTAAGCAACAGAGTGCATCCTGAACTATCCCTATTTGCAAAGAAACTATTAAAAATAATACAGCAAAATAAGTGAAACAAAAGGGGCATTGAGCATAAAATAGATAGGTATTTCTTGTCCCTGTAAGACACAGAGTGGAGCCTTAAGTAAACTATTATTTAATAGTTGCAAGGCAATAAATCAGAGATATTTCAACAGTGTTGGCAACAAATTGTCCACTCAAGCTGAAGGGACTATTTGATACCAGTAGTGATTTGATTCAACATGCAGTCCATGAGTATTCCTTTACACTATCATGTTTCTAAACCATTTCCTGTTTACCAAGAAACAGTATATGTGAGAAAATATTTTGAAAACAAAGTATTTAATCGATTGAAACACATTCTTCAGTTTGCCTCTGACTTTGTTCCTGCTCTGCACCTGAAATTGCCTTAAAAGTTATTAAAAAATGGCTGTTCAAATGCACCTTAGAAATGGAGGAAACAGAATTTCTCATCTAAATACACTTTACTACAATTTTTATTTGCCACACCTGTTCTTTCTTCTTTGACATGCACAGGTACAAATAAAACAGAATGCAATTACAAAACCAGTCCTGGCCATATTTGCAAGACATACCTGGTAATTTTAAATTGAAGCCTTTTCCGCTAACATCTCCTTTATACTCTTAGGCAACAAAAATAAAATATAACTATACCCACAGCATGCAGCACACTTTTTAAAACTCCCCTGACCCAGAGTGGCAGAGGACAAGGGTGCACATCAACATTGAAAGGGATGTTACACACACTCAAGTTTGGAAAAATGGTTTAAAAGAAGCTGGTAAATGCTAAACTCTATCCTGAGTATTTGCCTCTGTGGAACTAAAGCTTCATCATAAGAAGACATGAACACAAGCCTACTTCTTTCCACCACACAGTATCAGGACAAAAATAAGTCTAAATCAACCTTTTTATCAAGTGAGGACACTGCTCACACTCAAAAATATGCTCAATATGCAAAAACTTAATTCCTTGCAAAATTTGATACCCTTGTTCCAAAGTCTTGCCACTTTTCCCATCAAATGCTCAATGAAAATGCTAATGTAAGTTAGTGGAAACACTGCATTTCTAATACACTACTTTAGCTCTGACCTATTTATATCATAAAGCACTTTTCACAACAAAACATAACAGATGTAATTTCAGGTGAAAGTTCTTAGTTCCTATTCACTTTGAAGAACAATGTAAAGTGTGAAATACTATGTAAAAATTTTAGTTGACTTCTGCAGTAAAGCTAAGTCAAGTGTTTCATTATAATTTTAAAAGCCTTTAGTCATGTTCTCCCTAAGGGAAACGAAACAACTGATTCATGAATTGTGAACAAGAAATTTCCCAGATTAATAAAACTTCCATCTGAAAAATGTAAACCATTCAGGGTAAAACCCACAATGTAGATATTCAGACTTTTTTATTTTCTACCTATCTTCATTCCAAACACTTTCCCACTACAAATTACCTGCAATCACACATAACTTCATTTCTCCATTCAAAACCATTATTTTTTTCCAACAGTCAATGCTACATAAATAGACCATAGTCTTCCAAATACCATTTTATATCTCATCTCATTGCCCATATTCTACTTTGGAAAAAAACAACCAACCAACTGAACCGCATACAGGAAAAACAGCAAACCATGTTATACAGACAAGTCCTCTGAAAACAGGTTATTTAGGGTGTTTCTAGACATACCGTATTTTTCCAGATGTTCCGTGCCCACTAATGCAATTTACTTTTGGAAGGAATTTGACCTGTCTCTAAAATACTTCATCACTAAAGGCAAGTATAATGATATCTGACTTCCTAGAACTGTTTCAAAATGTTTTCATATTAAGTTTTTTTCTATTTGTTTTAAAGGCTCATTCCTTGTAGCTCTTAAGAAGGTCAAACTTCTAGACAAGAAATACTGAACACCCCATCAATGAATTACTAAACTCTTAAGTCTTTTCTTTGCAATTCCTAATATGGTGTCACTTGATTGTGCTAGACCTTATTTCTGTGATCTCTTACATTCATTAGGTGGATGTGATTGGGCATGCATCTGATAATGCTTTCCTGTTGTACTGCAAAGTTTTAAGTGGAAAGAATGATCTCAAGGACTTGGTAGCTGTGCATCTTCAACAGGTTGGATTTCTGATGGAGAAAAGTAAGTCTTTATCCAGTGGTCTCAGTTCCAGTTTTAGCATCTATAATGACAGCCTCATCCAGTGATCTTTTAGAAAACCCATAAATAATCCCAGTAAGATTACTGTAAATCAATACTTTTCATAGTATGATGTATGAGATTTTAATAATGGTATTCTCAGNAGACATTAAAATAAATAAATATATATATATATAAGGCAAGCTGGATTTTATTTCTGGATAGCACATGAGAAAACAAAAGGAGAATGTTTCTTATCAACCGGCAGGGTGGAGCTTGCCTAAATCTTTGAGGACTTTAAGGACTTTAAGGCAGGGAAAGGACATCCCTGTAACCTCTACCAGTTTAGAATTTCTAAATGTTGCTTCTATAAAGATCTTATGAAAATCCCAATCACTGGCCTACTCTCAAGAGATCCAGCAAGAACCCTTCCTCTCTTTTGTCTAAACCATAAAACAATTAGAAATTAATTAAAAGCAGTTTATTTACCCATTATAATTGATAACAAGAAATATTAGTACCTAGGGCAGACTGGCAGTGTTAAAAAATGACAAATGCAAGCCTTCCAGTGGGGCTCCAAGTTCCTGCATTCTTTTGAAATGCCTGCATACTTGCCAGCTCCCTACCAAAAATATCATGATGATACAATGGAAAGTTGATACAATAATAATAATACAGCATTCAAAAATGCCTTTGGGAAATTACTTCAGTACTGATGAATGAAATCCATAAATAAATGTTAATCCTGTTACACAACATGGTGAATTCCCAGCAATGCTGCATTTGGTGCCGAAGAAGAAACAATCCAATCATTATCAAGAACTAGTGTAATTCAGGATAAGTAAAAATGCTCCAGGCTAGGATGGTATACTGTATTAACTGAATCCAGTATGCCATTCCAGTCTGTTACCAGCTAAATTCATAGACAAACCAGTACTTCAAGATGTCCACAAATTATTAACTTACAGTTATGGAGATCTAATCTATTCCCAAAAACAAAGAAACGACACTACCTTTCCCCCCTAGGAAAAATCTACAGAGTAAAACATATTTATTCTGACACATATGCCTGTTTTCAAAGGGCAATGAAACACCTTCCTCTGAAAAGAAGGCTCAATTGAACAAATATACTTCCTCTGGTGAAAACCAGTCTGAACAAAAAAGCAGTCTTAAGGCTATAACTTGATCTCAGATCAGTCAAAATATGTTCAGCTCTCCAGTAAGCAGATTCTGTGCTACTGTGAATGTAGTAACATTTATAGCTTAACAAATTACTTTCACAGTTCCTTACATGATATGTGTCTACTGAATCTGGTTGCCTCGGCCTAAGGGTGAACTTGACCTGCCAAATTAGAGACTGTAGTAGTGTATACAGTGATATATTTGTCTAAGAGCAATTTTCACAAGAAAGATAAAACCTATTTGAAATTTTTTTTCTCCTGCTCCCCAGGAACTTACATAAAGATACAAAGAGGACAATTTATTGCTGTATCTGCCAGAGGGAATAAAATCTACATATTACTAAATCTTTCATGGTCAGTGTCCTTCATCCCCCAACACAATTTTTATGTTTATTTCTAAAATACTTGTAGTAGTGAGTAGAATCAAACATCCATAAGTGCCCTTATCTTAGAGTGGTAAAGAATGCACAACTTCCACATGGAAGTTGTTGTGAAAGCACAAACTAGTATTTTAATTTCCTGGGTGCTGTGTTGGTCTGCCCCTGCATTTCTCCTAGCCAAAGGGATATTTCAATGTGCACAGCTCACCAGCAGTTTAACTATGGTATTTTAACCCAGTGTGGCAGGGACAGTCTTGCTCTCTAGAGCTGGCCTGGTGCCAAGCTCAATGGAGTACTTGATCCATGAGGCTGGGTCCCAGAAACTGTTATACACATGTAATAAATAGCAATAAATAACAATGGATGATCTGAAAAACAGCTCACACCAGTGCCCTGTGTATAGCAACATTTCTACATTTTTTACCACCAGTAGAGCTGAAATTGAGCCAGTAATTGTGGGAAATTTTAAGAAAGTATGTCAAACATAGACAAGATAATAGCGTCTGTCGCCCTTTTTTTTTTTTTAATAGCATTGTGGGGTGCCATTTTTATTGTCTATCAATGACTTCCAGATTGTTTACTCAGTTCACAAATAAAAATTAAAAGGATTTTGAGAGCAAGCGGTTAGAAAAAGTCACGGAAAACTGGAAAACTACCAGTGTATTTCTTTAAAATGTGAGTAGTATCAACTCTCAAAATACAAATCTGAAGTATTCCTGACAATAAATATTTAATAAATTTATGAAAATAATCCAAAACACTATGACAATTCCCATTGTCTTGTAAAACAATAAGCAGCCACCCAAGAAGCAAGCCAAAATAGTTTGTTTTGTAGCTGTAGAACCTTTTGTTCTATCATTTAAACTGATGGACCATCCACAGCCAAGTTATTTAAGAAGATGAAGGAAATTACTTCAGAAATTTCAAACTTGAATTTATGCTACTTACACTTGTGTGTTTACTGAAGATCAGATGGTGTCTTATCAAAGCTACACTTAGGCAGATTTTATGACAATCTTTGCACCGATGTTCACTCAAAGATATTAAAGGCTGACCTTTATCCTGTATCAGAAACAAAGCCTGAGTTATGATACAGGAAAAGAGACCCAAGGAAACACAACTTTCTTTTCAATTTCACTGAAGTGTTTGTCTCTGTCATCTAAATTAACCTGTTCTTTTAGCTAAGTATCACAACAAGGGGTAATCAAAATTTGTCTTGCCTGCAACATGTCCAGAATTCATGAGTTGGAACAAGGAACACAATGTGGATTTTGGAACACAAAATGTAGAATGGATAAGAGGGCATTACTCACAGCCTGGCAAGGAGAACCCTCAGAAAATAAATACAATTGGCATTCTTTATCACTCCAAGTGACACAGCATTCTTCCAGTGTCCTGGATTGTGGAAATGTTCATAAGTCAATATGGAGTATTTTTATCTGTGACTTCTAACTAGAACCTCTGACAGATGTTCAAGTGCTATGACAGAAGCTGTGTTTACTGTAGGTTAACCTCAGTTTTTCTAAGAGGTTCACAAATACAGCTGGTATCCCATTAACTTGCTTTCAAAAGAGGTATGAAGGGTCAATATGTTAGGATCAAGTCACTCTTTATTAGGAATTAGTAGCAATCATTATGTCATTAGAGCATATAATGCTGCAGTATCAAAACATTTATTTCATGTAATGAACTTCTAAATTTCAAATTACTGCAATGAAGCAACACTATTGTTCAAGCAGTATAATATAATGAAAAAAATAGTGACACATTCCTATCTTCCCTTTCTGGAACCAGTTTCTTCTTTCCTTACACTTTCTTTAGACTTTTACAGCTTTTGAACAGCTACCTCCAGCATTAACAGAAATGAATAGCAAAACTAAAAACACCTACATTGAAAAGTACAAGATATCTAACAGATATCTTAATTTAGGTGCCCAGAGGCTATCCCACATTTTCCTTTGAAAATACTAGCATGTGCCTTCTCATGATCTTGTTTATTTGGAAAGTAATGCTAGCAATGTTTATTTTACAGGCCTTTAAAGAAAAATTAAAACCCATAAACTAATAGGAAATCTTATAAATGCAAATGGTATTTTGTCGTCCACCCTCATTAAGAATGGGTTGTTTAATGCTTCACCATTTTAGGAATATAGGATAGAGAGACATTGCACAAAAGCTTTTGAACTATGACGTGCTTGGTGAAAAACTAATATTTAATTGATACAGAGGTTGTTAGGCTTTTAAAACAAATTAATCTTACAATATATGACATTGCTTTCACCGTCTTTGCAATGAAAAACCAGTAAAAGACAGAGCCCAGAAGCAGTTTTTTTCACCTCTGCAGTATGGAAAACAGCAACCACTGCAAGCCAAAAGGCTTGGAAAAGGGTCATGAATAGATTCAGGAAATTCTCTTTCATTTTCAAAAAGTCATTTGTAGGACTGGCTGTGAACATGAGCGAAGTCAAGGGAAAGCTGTGACATAATATCTGGAAAACTTAGGTGAAGTTCACACATCTGAAATTGCACAGTATATCTCACTTTCAATATTATGCCAATGTTATCCTTGGGATTAAATGTTTACAAGGAAAAAGAGAAGAAAAAAAAAGTCATCCATACAAAAAGAAGGACATGGAGTATGCAATGGGAAAGAATTGGCTGATGGGACAAGAAGTTGCTACTAGTGAAAGCAGAAATATATCCCCATCAGCCTTTCCATCAGATTTCTGCATGGTTTGAGCTGTTCTACTCAGAGAAGAAAGAGAACCACGTCAAAATGAATTTTACAGAAAATGTATTTAACTTTCTGTTTTTGTCATGTTAAAGCATGACAGAGACCCTGTATTTGCAAGGGGAAGACAGCGTATCACTGAATCTGAGAAATTAGCCAGGTTTTATCTATGAAGTAGATTCCTTTTCATATGAAGGCATTAAAACAATGTGAAAGACAATAGAAATACTTAAACACCTAAAGATAAATGAATATTCAGGAGTTTTATTGTAGTGGGGCCACAAATAGGACAAAATTACTCTGAAAATTATAACAGGCTTAAGTGACATAGAACAAATACACAAATTAAGTGCTACATTATCAGAGATGCAGACATTAAAAAACCCCTCTGGAACTATGTTGCATCTGGAGGCAAAAAGGCCTCTGAGAGAGATGGGTAATTTTTTGACATTAAATTAATTCTTTGAGTAATTGCTCAAAAATCCAGGGACTAAATGACAAAAACAGATATACATCTCCCAGGAAAAGCTGTGAAAAAATTACGATTAGCCAGAATGCCAACTTTGGGCATCTCATCTTATGACTGACACAACTCCACAGTGTGTAAGCAAGTCTCAAATATCTGAAATATCCAGAGGCAGACCTCAAGGGATGCAAGGAGTGTGTACACCAAAACCTTTCTTAAACCAGTGGGAATGCTGATGATGCAAAGCGCAACACCCATATGACTTACTTAGACGAAAAAATATTATTTTAAAAAAAACCCAAAACAATCCCACACCAAAACTCTAAGATGTCTCAAATATTTTAAAAACCAAACCCAAATGAACAAAAAACAGAACACAAATCCCAAACAAAAACCAAATAAACCCAAACTTCTTAGCAGACATTTTCAATACAGAAGCTGATGCAATGGAAGAATCTGTCTGCAGTACCTACCTTGTCTCTTACCTTAACTTGAACTCCCCAAACCACACTTTCAGTTTCCCTGCTTGAGCTTTATGGAAATAAAGCTCCCACACTAAAAAATACCAGTGGTTCATATACCCTGGTATCCTCTCTTCTACTGTGGGTAGTCCCAGCTTAATAAGAGGTGCAGCAAAGTCTGCTCAGTAGGTGGCCATAGAAAGAGCAGCCCCAACATGCAAACTTTCCTCCTGACCTCAGACATAAAGGCTGGCTTATCCTCTACACACCACTGATTACAGTAACAAGGATCCTTTTCAAAACCGTTTTTCTAGTTTATTATTACAACTTTTTATACTCTTGCAAAGCACGTAAATAGCTCATGGCTTTTGTATACTCATCTTTTAAATGTACAGATGTTGCAAGAAGTGGAGTTTAGGGCGGGGGTGGGGGGGTTGTGTGTGTGTTTGGGTAAGAGGTTGTTTGGTTTGGTCTGGATTTTTGGTTTCTTTGGTTGTTTGGGATTTTTTTCCTGGCTGTTTGATGGCTTTTTTTTTTTTCAAACCATGTTGCCTCCTAAATTGCTGAAATTTTTGTTCAAGTAGGGAGACATCCAGGCCGCTTTCAAAGGACTGAGCTGGGATGCTCAGAGCAGTGCACCTGCTTCACCAAAGGTCTCAGCTGTCCTACTCTGAGAAGCCCATACCCAGCTATTTTCCCTGGTTGGTTCTGACTGAGAAACATAGGAGGGAAAATTCACTGCTGTTGATAAGCTGCTAGTTTATCAACACTAAAGTATTCCAGTTCTTGTTTTAAGCTAACTCAGGTACTTCAACATTTACATCACAGCATAGACATATCTTCCATAACTTCTGGAAATTTTTTCATATGAATTCTTGCTTAATTCCCTTGTCTCTGTATATAACTAAAAGCTGGAAAATAAGCATAATAATTCCAGGGTGAGCTGTGTACTTCTGATGGTAGCTTTTTAGTGGGATAAACACAGATAACTTCATTTTTTTGTCATTTGACTTAATCATTTGCAGATTCAAAAATAACATTCTGTTGTCCATAGCAGGACTACTTGGCTTCTCTGTGCTTCTGAGGGAAGGAAGCCTGTTTTTAAAGGTTTTTTGAAAGTCTTAATGGAGTTTGTTTTCCACTTATTTATTTCTAGCTCTTCAATATGTAGCATAGTAGGTATTTTAAGGAGCTTCAGAACTTCATTGTGCCAATCCCTTGGATTATTATCATTAAGGTCAGAGCAGTTTCTTCCCCACATCTTAAATAAGATCATTAGCAAAGACTCTTTGGCCCCCAAAACCTTACACTGTGTAAGTCCGCATTGTACACAGCCATGGGCACAGATCTCTTTATCATGGCTATAAAGACAGAAACCTTTGATAAATTTTACCAAAATGAAATATGTAGGATTTCCTTCATCACAACAAGCACCACCTAACGATAAATCGATATACTTAGCACTGCTAGCCTGATTGTACACCGAAGGAGCTTTAATACACACTTGGTATTTCTATGGCTCCACAGTGCTCTGTGCAAGCGCCTACACGCAATCCTGCTGCCGTGCTGCAGCTCGGGAAGAGCAGCACATTTCGCTGGCAATCACCGCAGCCTTGCGCCCAGGGGCTGGCACCGGGGGCACGCTGCTGCCAGGGATAGGTGAATCCTCCTGCCAAAAGTCTCTTCACGATCCAGCAGCACCCACAGGTTTACTTTTCCAACTGCTAACATTTGTTCAGCTTTTCTTTGCGATTAATCGTCACAGTTACTAAAAATCTCTTGCCTATTTACAGCGTGCAATTACTTCTGTAAATTGACATTTCACTGTTTCACTCTTGTCACAAATCAATTGCAACGCTGCGTGAAGGATTCAGAGCTGCCGAGGCCGCTGTGCTCCTCCATCAGAAGGAAATCCCCTGGGGCAGCAGCACGGCTTTCTGCTGTGTCCTCCACGGCTCTCGGGGAGCGTGTCAGGTGCGGGTGTCCAGGGGCGGGCGGGGGCCGCACGGGCGTCCACGGGCCAGGCGCGGCCATGCCGGGTACAGCCAAACCCCTCAGCCCCGGGCAGGAAGGCGTGAGGGGAAAAGGGGGAGAGGAAAGGTCCTGCCAGCCCCGAAGGGACTGGAGGGGCTCCGGCCGCCGGACTCCCCCGGAGAACGCTCACCAGAGTAGGGAAGCAGCGAGAGAGAGCAGGAGCGGCCATGAGGGGCTGGTACGGACTGACCACAGTCAGTCCTTCCCCTGCACCTCTCGGTTAAATGATCTCTCTGTCTTTATCTTGACTCTCAAGCTCTTTTTTCTTCGCGTCTCATTTTACTCTCCCTCCCATCCTATAGAAGAGGAGGAGTGGGAGCTCGGCTGAATGAGCCCCTAGCAGGTGGCCCACCATCTTGAGAAATGCTGTGTACTTGCACTGCCTGGAATGATCTTAATTCCGTTTTTACACCGTTTTTACACTAGAAGAGATTTGATAGCTGTCTTCTTAAAGGTGTGCCTAACACTAGAAAAGTAAAGCCAACATATCCAGAAGACATGCAGTTTAGTTAATATGATGGAAATAGTGACTTTAGAGAAGGCAGCAGTCTGGTGACCCAAAGCTTAATAGTCAGCAACAACTCACAGATAAATAGGTAAGAGACTGATTTCAAATGGGAAATCTGTGAATTTACCTCCCACAGAGGCAAAGACATGTGAAGATTGAACCCAGGTAAACAAAAGACAGGAATGTTTCTCACTAAAACATAAAATACTGTTTTTCACATACTTTGTAGTTAAAATGTAGTAAGCAAATGAAGATAATTTCATTTGGTAGGCAACAAATTTAAGCTCTGCAAAGGCAGACTATAAAGTGAACTCCAGCTAACAAGTTCATTTTAACTTGTGTCTATGCTGTTTTTCATTTAATTAATTGAAGAACTTCCATCAGCTTGAAAGTGACCAGGATCAGACCCTTGAGAGTTTGATTGTTTTTGAAGCATTGCAAGCAGTGAAAATTATTGCAGTATTCAATAATTTATTCTGACTGGTGTTTTTTGGTGTCTCCACCACTAAATTCTGTTAATTATTTCTCAATCTTTTCATGAGTGAAAACAACAAAAAATTAAGGATGTATTTTTAAACTGATTTTGTTGTTAAATACTGAACAATAATTCATATTGATTAAAATTTTAAAGGCTGGTCTAGGCAGGCATTTTCCCAGGGATTGTAAGTTAGCCTTGTTTAAAATTACCTCAAAGATGTAGCACAGAATTTTAGTTTATTTTAAAGATGTTTCTAAAAAGAAGGAAAAAAAAAAAAAACAACAACCAAGATTTAATTAAATTATGTCTGTACATTTATGACATCTATATATAGATGCCAGTTAACAGAAATTGCATCTTCCTGAATAAATGCCAAGAAAGTAAGTGATTCTGGAAACCCACTTATACACAGATTTGCTAAAGTGCCATGCAAAAAGCTTTTATTAAAAAAAGATTGAAATTGCTCATATCTTAAAATAACTGTAGCACACGATGTAAAATATACTATAGTCAGTGTGATTTTTTTGAATTTCAGAAGGTAATTAGGCCCCCTTTCTTGGAACAAGAGCCCTGCTATTATGATTACCAGTGAACTATAAAATTTCCTCTTCATGGATTTCTACTTTGTCAGAGATCATGCAGGAAATATTAGTGTTAGAGACTGACTGAAAATTTTTTTAGAGTCTGACTTGTCCACCTGTATTAAAACCACAATTCTCTATACTTATAGGTGCAGGATGATGCTTGAGTCAAGAGCATTAAGGTGTACTTTGATCTGGATACAGATGAGAGCTGGGCAAAGCTTACTCACAAACCACAAAATTTCCATTAAATGTTTCATAAAAGTTTCAGCTTGAAACTTTTACAAATTCAAACCAAACAAGGAAAAAAGATTTGTTCAGAAATAAGTTTTTTTTCATTGTTTTAAAATGGAGAAAAGTGGTTTAACTCAGTCACTTACAGTGAAATACAGGCAGATTTTGTTTGCCGACTGATGCAAAAATGCACCATCTCCAGCACAGCTATCTGGATATTCTGGTGAATATGTGGGTACTTCAGTCTCCTTTATTAATTCCTTTGCACATTGTAGAAAAATGTAAGTGTGAATAAAAAACAGACTAGACACAATAACTCACGTGTTGCTACTTCCTGGGTAGTATCCCAACCATCATCATTAACCTTTTTTTATCTCTCAATTTTTAAAAATAGTTTACATATGTGGAAAGAAAAAAATTGTTTTACAAGCAGCACGTTTTTGTTAATAATTGCTGAACATCTTCTTTATTTTCTGCTCAGTGGGACAAATACACCCTTACCCCCCAAATTAAAGCCTTTAAAACAGTCAATCGATTATTTTGATTGTGTAGTTGATCACTCAAGGTATGGCAATGAGATTATTTACAGAATGCTATTGAGCAGTCTCTGCGTAGCTGAATATGCAATAATGGAAAAAGCAGTTCAAAAACAGACAGTAAAAAGCTAAATGTAGAAACCTCTTTATCTTTGTCCAACCAAAGCTGGACTGAAAAAATGAAAGGTTTCTATACTTTGCACTGATTTAACCCTTGAAACTCATACAGTCTGAACATCTCACATAAAGCTTTGCTGGTAGCATGAGGCAAAGTTTGCAGTGGGATTTCTCAGCAGACATCTTGAGAAAGTAACATGGAGCAGACAAATAAAGAAAGAGAGATCAGCCTGAAATCTTTTAGTCCAACACCATTTACTTAAAGTCACACATAAAAATTGCTTTTATCTGCTGGGTCAGAGTTGAACTGTTGAAAACCAAAAGCTAAAAACATTGTAAGCAAGGGCAGTTGTACTTATTAAAATCACTCCAGAGAGCAATGGTCTTTGTGTGCTATGCTGGAAGACATGAAACAGGTTTTGATTTTTTTTAATGTTTATATTGGGACCTGTAGCATTAGGATTGAGGCAGATGTGCAACCCAGCCCTTGGCTAAGATTTTATTCACTGCATATGGACTGAACAGAAAAAAAATGTGCAGCTGCCAGTTCTATGAATTCTTAGTGAATTTGTTTTACCTCTGTTCAGCACAGTATGTACATTTATTTGGTACAGTGTGCTCATTATTTATGTTTCTTATGACCATCTAGGCAAACTCAGATATTGTTTCCATAGTTACCATCTGTACATTACTAAAACTCTCCCCTGACCCAGGCACAAATGCTTCTTTTCAATATCTTTGGGCTTTTAAGTGGCAGGTTTTCATTGCTTCTTCCAAATCCAGAAAACCTGACTTTCAACATATATTCATGGAGTTTTGCAGGCCACATATTGCAGTTTACATAAAATATTGCCACTTCATTTGAGATAAAGAAGCAGCATAGGAATGGAAGTTTCATCCCAGTCTAAGCAAGTTTTGTATACAACAAAGCTTGTTGTATGCAAAGACTTCCAAAGACTTCCAAAAGTGAACTGTTACATATCAGAACTTGGAAAGAAGCAAAACCAAGTCCAGAGAAACCCAAATGTTTTTTTCGGGAAAAATGGACTGTCAGGCATGGGGCATCATAGACTTCAGTTAAAAGCAAAAAGCTTTTTCGTGGTGCACCCAGAATCATCCTTGAACACAAGTTCAAAAAAGTCACATCTCCAAAAGTTTTGAGGTGAGAAGCACAGGGAAGTTGATCTTTATTTGGAAACAGGGTAGAAAATATGACAACTAAACTGTTTCAATGCACCTTGGGCTACAATCCAAAGCTACTAAACCATGAGCACAAACCACAGCACATCTAGGAGGTTGCGTCATAGCAAGAGTCTATTTTTGAATAAAGTACATGAGCTATTGAAGGGAACATAAATGTCCTTTGTATTTTCCAACTATGTCTTTCAATGGCTTACCAGTTCTATCTAGAGCAATCACACAAGAATGTAGCAATAGAAACTATATCATACAATCAAGATTTATTTTATATAATGCCAGAAACAAGCTCCAAACAATCATGCATTCTTTCAGCTAATCTTTTCATTCACATTACTCTTACATAAATTTCTGAATATTGTGTCTTAAAGAAAAATGTTTTAAGCTCCCAATTTAAAAACTTTTACAATTTTTGTTATTAAAAACTAATAAAATTGAATACAGGAAAAGAAACTGCCTCCAGAGAAGACCTCTGCTAATGCAAGCTGATTGTTTAATCCCATTCAGAAAGCAATTCAAACTCTAATGAGTTGGGTTTGGCCTGAGTCTTGCTGCTAACATTAAAAGACAATTCCAGAACACTATTAGCAGAATATTCTTATTATCAGAGGTACATTTTCCAGCCTAAATTTAGTGGTTTGTTTTTGTTTTTTTTTCTGGGCTAAGCACCCCTTCTCTGACCCTGGAATTCATCTCTGCCATGCTTTTGTAAAGTTCCATTACACATTTTCCTCCAGCCTTCAGTTTATGAGGATAAACAACAAACTTTCTAATTTCTTTCCTAAGGTTGCTTTTTGATCCCCACATCCATGCTAGTCATAGCAATGGAGTTTTTGATTGCAACAATTCAATAATATTGTTATTAAGTCCAAGCTATAAATGAATAGAAGCTTACGTGTAGGCTCTCAAACTCCATCTGGAGAGCAAAGTGGTCCAAAACTGAAAAATACATAAATACATCCCAAATTGAATAGACCTTTCTAGGTAGGTTATGGAAAATTTTAAAAGGAAATAATAATGTTGCACCCACATTTTACACATTCTTTACTGCAAAACCAAAATGAATAACAATAACTTGGGTTTCATTATTAGATTTCCTTTAATATTGAACACGTCTTTATTTTTCGTAGAGGTTACTGTAGTTTACAGACTTTCTACAAACTTGAAAAAAGACAGTAAATGAGGGGTGGGATTTCTATAGTTTATGACCATTGTACTGTAATGTTTCCAGTATCTGAATAAGGTCATTTTACCAAGGAAGGGGTGAAAAAAAAATAATAAAAGGCAATGAGGGGTAATCCTGCACTGTAGTCTGTTGTTTTGGCTTTGCTCTTCTAAACACCATACATGAATTCCAGCTATTTTCACGTGGCGTTCTTGCACACATCAGGACTCACCCTTGCTAGACTCAGGCCTAATGAGCAGTAGGAAGGCAGCCCAGCGAAGACCTGACGTATGGAGTAGTTCAGCTCAAGAGAAAACGTGGGGAAAATAGACTGTTATGAGGGATCCATTCTTAGAGTGTTATATTTGGGTTTTCTCAAAATAACAGATAGATACTGTAGTATAGTAATATTTCCAAATTAAACCTCTTTTGCTTATGCAGGAAGAGGATGGATGACAACTATGTGCTGCCCAGCAGGGTGGAAACCTGATATGGTGTGAAAGAACAATGTGATACAGAAGACTGCTGAATACAGTGGAACCAATGTGACTGAGAACATTTCAATAAAGATAGTACTTGCTCACTAACTTTGTTTAATCCAGCAAGCAGCCAGCCCTCCAGGAGTCCTTTCTGAGTCACCATATCCTTCTCACTGCAGCTCATGGATGAGTCAAGTTGGAGAAGAAACCTAACACAGAGCCATGTCAGTGTGCTGCTCTAGAGTGTTGAAAGACTTTCTGGCCTCTTTGGTACCTCCATTGATTATTCTTTGTGAAGAAGCAGCATGGTAAAAGTTAAAGAGAAAATAAAGGTGAAAGGGAGAAAAAGACAAGGAAACTTCTAACAATAGTAAGCAAAAGAGATGTGTTGTCAGCCAGGAGTTGAAACTAAAACCAAACAAGAGGTAGAGCAGTTTCTGAGGGCTTTAGTATATGCTTTGCCTAAGAAGCAAAAAATAAAAATAAAAATGAAAAAAATTTTATCATTAGACAAATGTTATTGTGGTTGTAGCAAATTTATTTTTGTGGATTTTTTTCATTTCACAAGAGTTTAATTTTTTTTGTAAAAGAACTAATTTGTTTTCATTCTGAAGTGACAACTTTGTTTAGAAAATTGCTAATGTTCAAATAAAAAAATATTTTAAAGGCTTGACCAGATAAAAATTTCTGCTTCTTTGTTCCTTCCCTGTTTCTCCTCCCACAATTTAGGAAAAAAAAAATCTACCCAAATTAGTTTGAAACAAAACATTTCCCCAGTTTGGCTAAAAACCTGAAAACTGAACAGAACTCCATAAAATAAATCAAGTATGAGGTAAAAATAATAAAGAGCCTTTCTTTCTTTCTTTCTTTCTTTCTTTCTTTCTTTCTTTCTTTCTTTCTTTCTTTCTTTCTTTCTTTCTTTCTTTCTTTCTTTCTTTCTTTCCTTCTTTCTTTCTTTCTCTTTCTTTCTTTCTTTCTTTCTTTCTTTCTTTCTTTCTTTCTTTCTTTCTTTCTTTCTTTCTTTCTTTCTTTCTTTCTTTCTTTCTTTCTTTCTTTCTTTCTTTCTTTCTTTCTTTCTTTCTTTCTTTCTCTTTTAGAGCAAGAAAAATAAGAGAGCAGGAAAAACTGTCTGCATAGTCATTCATCCTTCTCTTGCATCTCTAACCTTTTCTCCATGGTAGTTACACTGCAAGAAGGGCACCATCTCATGCTGCTTTCCAGACACCTAAGAGTTTAAAAGTGTTGCTTGTGTTTTGTCACCATGAATTATCCCATCAAGCAATACATAATTGATCAAGTACTGAAAAAAAATCTTAACTGCACCTTTGCCCTTGTCCCCCTTATATTGTTTGTGTTATACAGGGATCATTAACTTTTCAAAGTGTGAGCAAAATTTCACTTTGTGACCCAGAGAATAAAAAGGAATGGGAAACAAGTTGAACAGTCAACATATTTTATAACGTTATAATTTCTTACTACTTTTCTACTTAATGGCTAATTTTGTTCATGTGCACACCTACGTGCTTGAGTTGTGAAATTCAGAAGAAGCCTTATATTGACTGTACTTTTCCATCATTTTTATAAGGTATACTTGCCAACTGCCAGTTAATAATTTCTTAACATTGTGTCCACCTACTTAATTTATAAAATACAGAGTTATTTAGTACTTGCATAAAGCATGTGTAGGAGACTTTAGCTTAAAAGTCTGACACACATGAAAACATCCTTGATTCTCGCTACTCTTTTTCTAAGCTTGAAACTGAATTCAGATCTGAATTTAACTTTCACTTGCTGTGAGAACTAAAGTTCCACCCCACAACCTGCCACACTCTATGGTAGAAATTCTTTTGAATACCTGATATCAAATGTTTGCCTTATTAAAACTAAAGCTATACACAATAAAGAGATAGCAAAAATATTTATGGCTACACAAACTTCTGAGGGTTTATTTATGTGTGCATATGTATGTATAGGACATAACTATGTGAGATACTATAATAATAATATACCTTGTCTTAGTCTAAAGGATATGTTGATCTCTTTCTATATTCTACAAAGATCTCCACTCATGCCTTGGCAATAGTAAGTGGCAAGTCAAATAGGGAGACAGGAGATCCCTTGGGTTAGTGAGTTGAAAAGAGAATGCAACATCTGTTCAGATGATCCTTATGTTCTCTGGACATCTATTTAATGACTTATTTTTAACACCATGGTGAAGAACACAGGACAAACTTGATGGCTTTTGCCTGACTGTGTTTGAAGGTTCTTGTAGGTTTACCTGCTGCCTGCTGTTTCGTGAAAAGCAGGAAATTCTCTGGAAATGCTACAGAGGCAGGAAGTGCCACCCCCACTCCCTTTAAACAAGGAAACATACATAAAACTGTGATCTGGGCTAGATAATATATATTAAACCCCTGTCTTATCAGCAGTGTTCTCACTACATAACAATAGCTCATCTCAATGAATTATCTCTCAAAATGCAGCCAAAACTGCACATATTCTTACTTATTGTTCCTGAATAAGGGAAAATATTTGAAATGTAAAATTACTGTGTCTTGTTACACATTAAGAGAAAATACATCTGAAATTCCCCTGCTTCCTCCTTCCTGAAAGATTTTTAAAATGTCTTTCCATATTACAGCTGAGCTGGAAAGTTAAAATTCTATTCTTTCCTGAGCATTTACTCAGCCTCACATCAAACAAAAAAATTTAGGCTTCAAGTGCAGCTGACTTGAGAGAAACACTGCTGAAATATTTAACTGAAGTACTGCTCTTTCCTGGAATCCAGAACTTTCCTGTAAGACCATAAAGAAGATGAAAGCCTTACTCCATTTAAACAGAGAGAGTGTTGCCATTGACTTCTCACTGATTTCAAAGGGAACTGAATACCATCTTGAAAATCTTCAATATATGTACAAATATCTACTGCTTTGCTCTATATTTGCATTGTTTTATATATATATATATATGACCAGCTCCCTTAAAACCACAGCAAGAAACAGCAGTGAAAACCAAATTGGAGAAGGCAAAACTGTTAAATTGTTTAACCCTTCAAATTGCAAAAAAGTCTACTAATAAAAAGATCCACTGGAGTAGAAAGTAGATGTGAAAGATCAAAATAATTAGTGTTTATTTTGAACGGTGCATTAATCGTTAGGTATATCAGACTTCATTAGAATCTGTGCAAGTTGTGCATATTCACAGTGCAAGAAAATATTGTCTCATGAGAGGCTAGTAAACGCAAAAAAAAAAAAAAAGTCAAAAGAAAATAGAAAAAAGGTGGGACTAAGCAAGATTATCCCCATTGTCAAAATGGAAATCTCAGATTCCAAGTGATGCTCTGATTTGCACTAGGTTACCCAATTTAAGAGTGGCAGAAGTGAAAAACAAAATGAAATTTTAAGGGGTAATGGGTAATGCATTCAAGTCCTAATAGTAGTTTCTCAAAAAAGTAGTTTCTCAATATTTCCCTTAAAA
Source organism: Bombycilla garrulus (assembly GCA_013400315.1). Classification (NCBI taxonomy): domain Eukaryota; kingdom Metazoa; phylum Chordata; class Aves; order Passeriformes; family Bombycillidae; genus Bombycilla; species Bombycilla garrulus. The sequence goes on along the minus strand of VXBU01015071.1, from coordinate 332,031 downwards.
CTGTTCACACAAATAAACATATATTTTAAATCATGTTAGCACCAAATATGAACATGAGAGTAAAAAAACCATTCATTACAATAGCTGCAGGCTTTTGTTTAATCATTTTTTAAGGCCTGTGCCTGTACCCTGGACTCCTTGATATGATACAAAAAAATTTTGCTTTGCCTCTAGCATTCCTATAGCTAGTAAATTACCATTATGTGTTAATAATTCATCTTATCTGTGATTATGTGCAAGAATGAGAAACTGGGTATTTAGGTATTACCTGTGCTTAATGGAGAATTCCTAATGACTGCTCAGCATAACAATTAATTGAAAACTCTAGTTTCTTCCAAGTCTGTCTAATTTCTTTGCACTTGAAGGGAATGGAGTATACTGCCATTACCCATGACAAGAGCTAGATGGATTAAACTGAGCAGTGCAAGGGAGCAGTTCCATATATATGCAGTAACATATCTGAAAGAGCCTTATGGAAAACTGGTTGTCTTACTTCAAGCTTGTCTGCCATGCTGGGCTGACAGGCAGCAAACATTGATACTCACAAAGCATATGTATGATGGCACACATACCAATACTCATTATGGTACACCAAAGACTTTTTAGCTTAATGGATACATTTATTTTTCAGACTTCCATTTTTCCTTTTCAACTGCTATTTCTAACTGATTTGCTGTCACTAGCAGCAGAATTCAACAACCTGTTCTTTCTTCACAGTCAAACTTCAAAAGCAATATTTAGGATAATTTATTTTTCTTTCCCTGCTAGTTTTTCACAGAATAGCAATATATTAGCAACACCAGCATACAACGTTTAGTTAAGTTTGTTATTGGAATTGTTTTTCAGCAGCATCCCTTAGACAGTATAAGACCTTAAAACCACAACTGATGTTTGAATTTGGACACTGTTTCTTCCTTTCTCTAGAGAAACTGTTCAAAATGTAGCCTCTTCTCAGAAGCCATAGCAAAAAGTTGTTCATCTTAAATAGACAATCATAGGAAATAAGTACAAGTAAGTACAAATGAGAAAGCATGTGTATGTATGTACCAAGAAATTAAATACAATAACAATAATAACAACAGACCTACTGGATTTTAACTAATGGTAACTTTTAAAACCCAATTATTCTTCAAATCTGTCAGTAAAAATTCTTTGAGTAAAAATCCTTTGAGTATTTTGTTTCTCTGATCAAATTCAAGTAGCTGAGAAATCAGTATCTGTACAGGATGGATTATTGTCTTAGAGCAAATGTTATGCATTTAGAAACCAATTAGCTTCCTACCAGTTATTCCCTCAGCAACAAATGTGAAAGGATTCTGGAGAAAACATATTAGACCTCACAACATCTCTCTATCTCTCTGAAATGAACGTTCCCACATTTGATTTTCAGTCAGAAATTAGACAGGCTCTTCAGGGTAACACCAAATGCCTACTGGTATTCAGAGCATGGGTCTTACATACTATATTTACAAAACTGCCTGAAACATTTCTGTAGTGTACCAAATCTCTCAGAATAGAGTTTAACATTCACATGTGATTTAGTACTGGGATTCCATTGTCATAATACTCAGTTCAGGAAAAATGTGTGCATAGCTTTATTGTCTGGCGCATGAACTGGCGCAACTTGAAAGGCAGAGTACTTCCTGGAAGAGGTAGAAACAAACAAAAAAAATATGTGAACTTCTCAAGTGCCACTTACTCCAATACCTTTTAACAGTATCTGGACTAACTTTTTAGCTTCAGAGACTGCTGTATATCAGTAGTTCTGTGTGTATGAGCATACAAAAAAGACTCAACTCAGTCTGTGCTATAGCTAAGTTTCTATCGAATAATAGAAGGTTCAGCTACTGGCAATGCTTTAGCCTCTCTAATAATTTATATTGCATAAACATTATAACTTGAAGCCAATTCAGACTCCCACTACAATTATAAACACACTTCCACTTGTCATCAATTTTTTCTGTTTGTCTACAATGGTTATCTAGTATATCTATTATGAAGGCATCAATGAAAACTTACATTACAAAGGAACAGCAACAACTTTCAATTAAATACTAAATTATTTTAGTTCACTATATAAAAAAATTCCCACACTCCCTTCAAGAAAGAAACAGTAGGTGAATGCAAAAAGAAAGAATCATACCTATTTAAGAAAATTGTGGAGAAAATTAGCATATCCTACTAATAGTTGTTATGCTTTGGAGCCCTACATCAAAGGGTCTGGAAAATTCTGTCATACTTTAAGTTAGAATCATAGAATTGTTTATGTTGAAAAAGACCTTTAAGATCTTTAAGGTCATTGAGTCCAGCTGTTAATCCATCACTGCCAAGTCCACCACTAGATCAGGTCCCTAAGTGACACATCTACATGAGATACACATCTCCAGAGATAGTGACTCAACCACTTCCCTAAGCAGCCTATTCCAGTTTTTGATAATCTTTTCAGTGAAGAATTTCTTGGTAATATCCAATTAAATCTCGCCTGGTACAACTTGAAGACATTTCCTCCTGTCCTATCACTTGTTACTTGGGTGAAGTGACCAACCCCACCTGGCTACACCCTCCTTTCAGGTAGTTACACAGAGTGATAAGGTCTCCCATGAGACACCTTCTCTCCAGACTGAACAATCCCAACTCCGATGCTTCTTGAGGTATGAGGTGCAAAACTGAACACAAGATTCAAGGTGCAACCTCATCAGCATCAAGTACAGAGGGATGATCAGTACCCTAGTCCTCCTGGCTGCACTGTTGCTGATACAGGTCAGGATGCCATTGGCCTTCTTGAGCACACTGCTGGCTCATATTCAGCTGCTCTTGACCAGCACCCCCAGGTCTTTTCCACTAGGCAACGTTCCGGCTACTGTGTCCCAAGCCTGTAGCTCAGCATGGGGTTGTGGCCCAAGTGCAAGACTTGGCAATTGGTCATGTTGAATCTCATCTAATTGTCCTTGTCCATCAATCCAGTCTGTTCAGATGCATCTGCAGAGCCCTCCTATCCTCCAGCAGATCAACACTTCCGCCCAGCTTGTCATCTGCAAAATGACTGAGGATGTACTCAGTCCCTTGCGTGCAAGTGTGCGTTTCGTGACTGCAATAAATCATAAAGCATTTGCTGCAAAGAATGCTATAAAATGTTCTTTAAAGATGAAAGTAGTGATCCTAACCTTAGTGGTCTGCCACATTGAGGTTCGTGCTAAACTTTGCATCTAGGAAAACATTCTCTAGAGAAAGGAAATGACAATCAAGATTGAACATTTGAAATGTTTGGAGTGCTCTTTTTAAGAGTTCAGAGTCCAGCCCAAGTTTTCTAGCCCAGACTAAACTCAAAGTTCTAAAATATAAGCACAGAGGATCACAAACTGTACAAACTCCTCTTTGAGCAGGCCAGACAAGCCAGTGTAAACGCTACTCTCTGGGTTAGCTAATGTATTCTGACTCTCAGCTTATAAACCTCCTAAATCAAGAACACTGCCTGATATTTGGACCGACTAAGTTTTTGCTTTGCCTGTTCTTGTAGGCATCACTCTATCCCTACTCCAGTTGTACACAAGTACTCTTGCTTTCTAACAAAGGCCTGAAGACAATTAAGTAGTCTGTATACCAGAGGATGCCACTGCTGTTTAAACAGTCCCTTCTTTCTCTTCTCCTCTGAATTGAGGAGGAAGAAGAATGATATAAATTCCTAGAGCCAGATACTGAGGCACATGGCATAGAAAAGACACCCTCTGCTCCACTTAACATCTCCCACAAAGATGAAAACAATAAAGCTTCCTCAAGAAGAAATTGATTTGCACAAGCGTTCTGTGAACTTTAACTGAAGCCTGTAACTCTTTGTGGACCCAGGATTTGGCACTTTATTTTTCCTTCTTTTTTGTTTTTTTAATTGTTGTGAACTCCCATAGTTTACAGAATAAAAAGGGACAGTCTTTGTAGACCTCTCTTGCCAGAAAAAGGAAAAATAGAGAAAATTTAGTAGGTTGGAGCAAAAATTTGACAAGGCCAGTGTCCTTCTGCTGTCACTGTCCTAAAGCTGAGGTAGAGATGGGATTATTTTTCTTTTATCTGTGAGTCACTATATTTCTGTCCACACTGAATTTAATTTTGCTGATTATTGACCAGTAATTCAGTCTTGCTGGATCCTTCTGAAATTCTTCTGTCAGCCTTGCCCTGTATACTCCAATTAACTATCAGCAGTCTATCTCCCAGCTCACCCCCTTTTCAGGTCAGTTAATTTTTTCTCTGACAATTGATCCACACAAGATAAATTTCATGAAAAACCACAAGAGGTACAAACTAACCAATTCACCCTCCACTACTGACCTGTCTTTTCACAAACCTAACCTTTCAGCCAGACGCTGATTAGCAAGCAGCAGGGCCAAGGCAATAGCGACCGAGTTTTGAAAGGTGAAAAATAAAGCACTCAAGACATTATCCAGCAGTCTGGCAATCAAATTACATTTCTAAGGTTCTCAGTGAGCCATACTTTCCCATTTATAAGCAGCAAGTCAAATAAATAGGTTTGAATAAGGAGAAGTGCACTGGAAGAGGAGCAAAACATTTTGGAAATGGATTAGGAAAACCTAAACAATCCCATAGGCAATACTGCCTTTTTCCCAGAATATGCCAGCAATAGCCTCTATGTTGAAACTGCTGAAATAACTGCCTGTCCAGCTGCAGCGCTCATTATTTCATATCCAAGACTGCAATGAATGCGCAGATTAGTCTGATGTCCTTAACAGCACATCATCTTTTCCCGCCTGCTGTGCCCTCTCACAGCTTTACAGAGGGAGTGCTTTGCTCTGGTGCTGTAGAGGGGTATATCCCTTAGACCAGCACCCCTGATTGTCAAGTCCCTACCAATATGGGTTTATACTGTGTTTCCCAAGAGTCTGATAAATGCACTCTCCATCAGCACCCACTAGCCAGGCAGTCCTCCCCTATTCTTAGGCTCATGTTAAGTAGTCAAAGAAAGGTTTTCTGTTATAGAAAAGACACTCATAGCTAAGTAAGCTTTCTTTTCATTTCTCTTTTAGAGGAAATAATTACCTCAAATGATCCAAGTAATTTTGGATAATAATAATGAAATACATGACATTTCTCTTTATTAGAAACCATAGAAAATCATCATTTTTACAAATATTAGAATGCAGTAATGCAATTGTTCCATTCACAGTTTCTTGATGATAGAAAGCTGTTGCCTTTTCTTCAGTCCTTATACATGTCACATGTAGACACATGTTCTGCTGTCCATAAAGACCTAACAACAAAAAGGCCAAACAAATAACCAAAAGATACCTCCAAAATACCCCATCATGGAGACAGACCCATTAATACACAGTTATGGAAGCAGCAATAGTTATCACTGTAATAAACACAACCTGATATGACTTTTGTGCTTGTATCCTTTTTAGTCTGCAGGTACAGACTCTTGTCCTGGTGCATGACTTTGTTATTAGTCTAGGTATAAAAGTATGTGCTTTCACCAACTGTGTTAGCCTACTGCAGCATCCACTAACCTGGGTAACAATGTGGAGGACTTAAATAAAAAAAAAACAAAACACCAACAACAACAATCCCAAAACAAACAAATGACGAAAACAAAAATAGAACACACAAACCCATGAAAATTCAGTAATCATCAAGTGGAGAAGACGGGCCAGTGGCAGGTGACCAGAAAAATTCTAATTCCATTTATAAGCTGACTGTGCTGTTCTAATACATAGCTGTGAAAATTGTAGCAGCTTCTACTATCCTAAGCCATTTCTTCCTTTCCCGATGAGCAGATAAGTTTGTGGGAAAGCTTTATGTGAATTCACAGTGATTGGATGTTCTCAGAAGAGGTCACTGACCTGTAGCATCCAGCTATAGCTGGGAATCAGAGTAATGCAGCTTTAAAACATGGCACAATATTTTAGGCATTGTCCTCAGGCAGGCTCTCTCCCTCCTAAGAGAGAGAGCTGATTCCTTCCAGCTAGGTTATCCCAAAAGCCCAGTGGGGATTTTATCCTATTTAGGAGAACAGCTGTAACATGAGAAAGGAGGGAAATATTTTTCCTTTTTAATTAAGATAACTATTTCCATTATGTTTGTTGACCTTCCACAAGCATAGTGCTGGGTTCACTTCTAATATCTTGGTTAGGTAATAGCCGAAAAACAGCAGCCATGTGTACTGAAAAATCAAAACATAATAGCAAACTATCTTCTTTTGCAGCATTACCCTTTGAATATGTGAGAGGGTAAAAAATCTTAGCAACTAATGACTTAGTATTTAAAATTAAGGAAAAGAGATGGAATTCTTGCACAATTTGTTGGCAAACAGTGAAGGCTGTAAGCGAATACCATTTGCTACTGTTTACAGCAACAGGTGGAGATAGTGTGTTTTCTGGATTTTTCCTTTTTGCAACTTACTTCTTTATAACGCAGCTGCATTAGAGTTTTGGAGTTTGATTCTTTTTAGAGTTAGTCAGTTTAAAAAAGGTTGGAGATTTTTGCAGTTTGTTGGATGGCTTCAATTAAAGGACATACTATGGAGGTTTCAAAATTACACAGGCAAATGTGAATTGGAAAATTCTGCTTTTTTCCCCTCTAAAATTTAGAATTTAATACCATTTCAAGATCTGGAAAACCTCTTTTCTGGTTTTCCATTTTAAAAAAATATATCCAAAAGGCACTGAATGGAATCAGAACTGAGGAGGGTAAAAAAAAGATCTTTGTATTTGCCAGGATCACTAGAAGTCTGTTTTAAAGCTAAGCTGCAACAGGAAGGGAGCTTTGATTTCAAACAGCGCTTTAAAGTGAAGGATCTCTTCCAAATGCTATTACCAAGCAGATCCTATTGTGATGGTAATGACATATTGCGTGGGAAGTGGTGGTTTTACTTGGATGCAAAGGGAAAGAGCATTGCCATGATTGATGTACCATATGAGGGTCAAACCACATAATCACTAACTCTCACACTGCCCAATGTAGTGGGATTGATTATTTAAGAATCTAATATTTCTGAAGTTTATTATTTTTACTATTACCATTTCATTGTAGTGATAAAAATATTTCACAAATTAAATGTGTTGTTTCTTTAGACGACGTCATTAATATTTCATTTACTTTTCATTGATGTGCAACAACTTCCACTAAATCTCTTTGCAGCTATCATATCACAGTAGTGGGTGGTCTTGTTCAGGCAAAGTACAAGTCACTGTATAATCCAGAATTTCTCAAAATGTTATGCAAAGAGAAAGTGAAAAACAACTAATAATGAAACTCAAATTTATCATCCCTTAATACTCACATTTCAGTGTCCAATGCTGAGGGTTAATCACTGGTTTTAGCTGACATATAAAAAGGGTAGCATCTTGGAGAAGCACTTTGCAGAAATAACATGAAAGAAACCCTAGAAAACCTTTTTATCTGGTTTGTTTCTTTTCCGGTTTCTTAAATAACGATTATAAATGTATTCATTCCCTCAATACATATTTTAGAACTAGCTTATTCACTAATGAATTCAGGAGAGCTAGTGATGATTTGAATGAATGCAGAATAAAATCCTTATCTCTGTTTCAGTTTGTTTGTACTTGATAAAACATCCAGTTCCATATACAAAGTCAAGGACTGAACATGCTTAAAATGCTTTTTTGAGTGAGCAGATCTAGGATTGTGCTCAGATTGTTGTATTGTAGAACTGGAAGTCTTGGGCACCACCATGTGCCCCCCAGGAAGCCTGCCCTATATCACAAATACTTTCCAATTTCTCCTTAGCTGAGGGAACCTCCAAGACTAACAGCCTAACTACTAACTACTTGCATCAGCTTTCAACCTCAAGCAAACAGCTTCAAGGAGTTATTCAAAGTTTTTCACCAAAATGCACAAAAAAACTGGGAAAGTACAAACACTTTTAAAAAGACAAAGAATCTTCCTTTCCTTTTGATTTGTTAAGTAGGTGTTAGAAATCTGCATTTGTATATCTATAATTTTGAATTTACTAATGCAAACACACCTGATGCTTGATCATCCACAATTTTTCATTAATTTGACTAGCCATTGCATAATTTGACCAGCCACTAATTGAAAAATAATGGCTTAGATGTGTTCCCACTGCTTTGTTTCACTTCTCCCATGCCACTTCCTATTTAAAATGAAACGTGTTGTTATAATCAATGGCAAGTTCATTGCAGTTAACATGTTCAGTGTTATTTCCTCCTAATGTAATTCCATTTGCATTTGGTACAAAATTTCTCCCGCAGTTGGATCACACATTGCATAAAATCCATTAAATTTTTACAGCCGTTACTGTTTTTCCACAATCAATATCTGTCTATGCCACTCTCAGGAAGAGATTCTCTTTACCCTGGAACAACCCATGTGGATCCTTAGACAAAGAAGATTTTGAGTCCTTTATACAAAACTAACTACCCTTTACATTTCACTTCATAAGACTCATATGGCAACAGCTTCTGTAGTTTGCCAACATCATTGATTGAATGAATCCACACCAAATTCACGCCAGACTCTTTGCTACATAAGCACAAAATCAGATGTTGCTCCTCCTCAAAGAATAATATCACACAAGGGTATTATTTTAGTAGGAATAATGGTTTGTTGGTGTCCAACACTTGGTTCTTTGCCATTGTGGAATTAAATTAAATCAGTCCCAGGTCACACATAATTGAATTAGACAGTGTCCGCTCTTGTAGGTTGTTAAAGGACAGTAGGCCAAAGAAAAAAACTTTGGTTCTACTTGCTTGAAACAGTCTTCATTCAAGAGAAGCCTAGATTTGACCAAAGCAGGACAAGATGTCTTAGAGTAGGTCTGAATTCAGCACTTCCAGCCTCTCATTTATTAGCCATTAAAAACAGAGTGCTCTGTAGCAGTCCCTACTCTGTGGAGCAGGAACTTGATTTTTGAGTACCTATCCCATTAAGTAATTTAAAATTTAATTTGAATATATGGTAGAAAGCACTTATAACCCAACTAATGTACACTGTCAAATTGAAACAAAATTTTCATTCACAATTTCAAAGCACTGGAATGTCTCACACTAACAAAATTCTATTATTTTCTCTAAAAATTAATTATCTGGGTAACTTAATTCAATGAAAATCTTCTTTCCATATCAGACAGAATTTGTGTACTTTAAGTCACTAAAAGCAAAAAAATCCAGATTTAACAGTGACTGATTTTAATAATCATAACCCTATGCTGTTAATATTATCGACATTTCAAAAAAAAATTTTATTCCAGCTCTGCTATGAAAGTTGAAGGAACAGATGCTAGATTCAGGTAAACACACAACTGTTTAGATGACAATAGGAATATTATTCAAATCAATTAAATCCTTTAAGTCTGAGGAAGAATTCAAAGTTTTCCCTGAATTTTCTAAAATGATGCTCTAGAATCTTTGAGCTAATGGTTGCTTTTACATCTAAAATCTGAATCCTGTCACTGAAAGTCATAAATAGAAATTGAATGAGTCAGGATAGCAAGAGTCCTAGTACCTTTGTTTAGTGTATTTTCTAACATAAACTATGTATCTTTATATAAGAGCAAGTACTTATGAAAATATTCTTCTCAGTTTTCAGCTATTTCTGTCCTACTGTTAAAGTTCCAGGAAAACAGACCACATAAGATGACTTTCATTAGTTCTGGTTCAAAAAATAGTCACAAAAAATGAAAAGAAAAACATTGTGATTCTGATTTGTGAGCAAAGTCCAGGCAGACTTTTGACAAATTAAAACATTATAGCAGGGTGGTTCAAAGAGAAAGAGGTGGTGCTTAAAAATGAATGTGAGTAGTCAAGCCAATTAAAAAAATAAAAAGGGGAGGGGAAGAGAAAATTAAAAACAAAACAAAACAAACCGAACAAACAAGAAACACAAAAAACAAAACAAAACAAAACCCCACCAAATACCCCAACTTTAAGAAAACAGTTGTTTTTTCATATGACATTGAGAATTTGGGAATTTTATTTGACATAGGGATGCAAATACCTGTGTTAGGATTACTTATACCACCATTCTACTGCTCATTTCCTCTTTCCCCTTTCTTCTCCTTCCTTCATCCAGCATACACAGGTCAGCCCACACAGCTGGTTGGTCCAGGGAGGCAGGGATTTATTAAAACCAGTGTCCTTGTGTGACCTGGGCAGCATCAGAAGACAGCAAAGCTGACAACCTCATGGTGATTCAGGCCCTCCTTTTCAAGGCAGAAAGGCACAAGTCCTAGATTCTGGCTTCAGGGCAGGCTGGAGCAGCCTGGGAGATCCAAAAGGAGATACAACCATGAGACCCACTTGCATATACCCTGATTTAGGGATCACTGAGTGCATCTACAAGAGAGTAGTCTTCGACTTCTTCACATAAGGCAAGCAGTGCATCTCAGAGGAAAACAGAGTGAAGCTTTTTTCAGTGATCTTCCATGATGGGAGAAGAGACAACATGTACAAATTGAAACCTGGGGGACTATCTGAAGATCAGGAACCACTTTTTCACTGTAAGGGGGGTGGCTGTGCACTGGTCCAGGCTGCCTAGGAAAGTGATTGAGTTCCCGTTTGTAGAAACATCCAAAACCTGGCTGGACAGTTCTGGGGAGTGTGACTGCTGACTCACATAATTCTGTCAATCTGACATATACATCAAGAGGAGGTCTGCTGTGGGTAAGCAGCTTCTGGGAATCGTTATGCCCCAGAAGATCACCTTCAGAAAGTTCTTCTTTTCATGGCTGGGTAGCTGCTTGGAAGAGAAATGTTAGCTTTTTATTGAAATCCAAGAAAAAATGTTAAAGACTACCTGTGACAGGGCTTACCTGAATTATGTATTTGGGCAAGAAATTATGTTGAGTGTCTCTGAAACAATAGGTTAATCTGCATACCACCTGTTCTGAATCTAATTTGGTGGTGGATATTCTATCCCAGGCCCTAAACCACATGAAAATTGCAGCTTGGCCAAACTAGCTTAGAACCAACTTATCTCGAGAAGGCTGTATAAGTGGGAGTTACCAATCAAAGCTACCTATAAACACTACTTGTCAAGAAAGGAATACCATCATAGATGTAAAGTTGACTTGTCAAAAATATAGCAGTCAAAGACATATTAAGAATTCTATTCCTTCACTTTAATGTAACTCTCATCTCTGACAGGATTCATACATACAGATCTGGAAGAAATGCTTGGGTCAGCAAGTACTATTTATTTCAACAAATTGAGGAAAAAATAAACAAAGCGAGTTGATTTTCTCTGTCTTTCCCAACATGAACTTTATATCCTTGTTCAGCAAGAGGGGACTAAAGAGGTCCAAGTGGGTTTTGGTGAGTAGGAGACAGTTGTGTCAGTCATGGTCGTCTGAGTAGTTCATATCCATATATCAATGAATGTGACAAAAGGCATTTTTTTAATTCTTCACCTGCTTTGACATTCAGTGTCTCATTTTCCAAAGGCTTATGTTTAACATTATTTAAATTCTTGGTCTATCAAAGCAGTTATTTATATAATGCAAGATATTAACTTTGGATATCTTGCCAGCTGTTTTTACATTCTCCAGAATAATTCAAACTATATCCTACAATAACTTTGCCCCAGTGTCACAGCAATACTGAGATAATACTTTTTTTCTGCCAAGGTAGATACAGATACACTACCACAATGGCATTTTCTACCTTACCACAATTTGACTTTCTCATATATACAAATTCTATGCCAAAAAACCTTATCTCAAACACTAAACCAAAATGCCACACTGCATCCCACATTTGCACTGGCTGCTCTGTTACCTAAATGGCCTACTTTTTTTGTACTTATGTGTAAAGAGTCTGAAATTATAGCTCAAGGTCACCCTTGAATATCAAAACTGGAACATCACAGTGTTCCTGGGAAAGCAAACACTACGCACATTAAAATATTTTAAAAACAGGCAAAGAAACCATAAAATCCCCCCAATTGTAACCTTTTGCAACAGTTGCCAATGCTAATTGAAACAGTGATAAGAAGAGGAAGAATGAATCCTTGAGCTCTGTGGGAAAGAATCTTCATTTTCACTGTCTGTTATACGGTACAGGTTTCAAGAGAAGAATGGGAAAAATCAGTAAGAGAGCATGGCAGGGTGTACTTGTATTTGCAATTGCTTTAGGTTTCCAGACAGAAGCATGGAATCCTTCAGCTCTGTATAAAGGAGCCATGAAATAAGGAACTAAGAAAGAGTTTTCATTACAGTTCAAGAGAAACCAACAATTTCTTTCCATAACTGTTCAAAAAGAAATCAGCGATCAGAAATCCCTAGCCAGATAATTTCCCTAAGATAAAGCAAGAAAAAACCTTACAATACATAAAGATCTTCATCACAGTCTGTGTAAGAAAGCAGAGATTTGAACCAGAAGTGAAACCGTCCAATAAATCTTGGGGTTCTGAAAAGAGGAACTAAGTGAGACAGCTTCTCCCTGCATGAAGCAAGCAAGGAGTGTAAACAAGAATTCCTCATGTCTTTAACAGGAAATTGCTTTCCATTAGACAGTGAAGAAATAAATACATGCTATTTAAATTTGGGTGAAAGAACAGAGACAGCCGGAATGGCATTTCATTTCTGTGCAGTGGCATGAATCCATCAGCATAAAGCTTAGGAAAAAAAAAGTTCATCTTTCACTCACCAGAAGACATCAGGCAGCTCATCAGAGAGGACAGAGTGGCCTATGCACAGTTTCCTATTTTACAGATGAGACTCTGAGAACAAGGAGGAAAGAACATGAAGGAATACGTGGAAGTTTAAAAACTGAGTAGCGCAGGAAATAAGCAAGGAATGAAGGAATTGTATAGAGAAAAACAGATGGGCCAAAAAGATAGGAATGCAAACTAAAGGGTTACTGGGAAGGAGAGTGTTCATGCATCCCAGAAAGTCTGGATTACTAGGGTTCCCTCCAGCTGAGTTTGGGAACTGACTGAATGTGCTCGTCCAACCCCCTGCACCTCACAGTCAGAATGGGCTATTTTTCTTTTCTTGTAGAAATGCAGGAATTAAATTATGGTTCTTTCTAATTTGAGTAATGCTATCTTCCAGCTCCACAAAGTTGTCAGATGGACAAAAGACAATGGGTAGAACAATACCACTGGAGTTCCAGGAGCAAAAATATAATTGGGTAGGGTCGAAAACAAATCTAGCAAGTGTAATTTTTAAATTTTTTGGGACTGATTACTGCTAAGGCACAGTGAATCCCTCATACTTGGGATTCAGGGTGCAGAAGACAGCTATGTATCACTCATTTCAACTGGTAACAACTTATCTTTATTCTCTACAAAACTCTGAGTATAAAAGGCAGGGTTTTATCCATGTATTGAATATGGACAGCAGGATTCTTCCTTTTGTTACTGTAGTTTGCACCAACAAGGATGTGAAAACACAAGAAGGGGCACTACCTCCTTAGCAAAACAAAACCAGCAATATATCTTCAGTGGGAACAAATTGCCATGAAACGGATGTCATCAGCTCTAATGGTGGTTGATAAGGACATCCATGGCTGGATAACATCAAGGGAATAAAAGTAAGTTCTTTGGCTTAGGTCAAAATTTAATAGAAATTAAGGCAGAAAGAAATTAGGGACAACTGCTTGGAAATCTCCCTTTCTGTGGGAACTAAATGCACAGTTCCAGAAAAAAATTGAGTTGAATATTTACACTTTTATGATTTCCCTCTGGTAATTTTGTGAGAAAAGAATGTAAACTTCCCAGGTCTTTCAGGCCATCTTAAGTGAACCTCATGTTTCTTAGCAATGACGCAAATTCCAGAAAAGCAAAGAGAACCTGGAATATCTGTCTCTGGATAGGCCAGATAAGCAAGAAAGGCGCATCAATATGTAGGTACTAGAATCTGTTCCTGAAAGAGAAAATGGATTTCTATTATCTCCAAGACTTCACAGACCAAAAATAACTTATTTTTTATATCATCTCATTAGGAAAACTGAAATATTGTTTTCATGAGAGACATCAGTAAAAAAATAAAAGCTTTCTCATTCCTCAGTGTTGAGACACAACATATAGGATATGGGATGAAAACAATTAAAGTACTTCTCTGATTTCTAAAAGAACAATAACCAATTGTCAAAAATCCCATAAGATATTTGTCCTTCTACAACTGCATTATGTTGTCCTGCTCTTTAAAGAGCATGCCTCACAACAAGCAAGTGCCCAAGCTGACAGCATAAATTTGCTGAGACAGTCTCAAAACCAAGAAAGCTGAAGCAGCCAACAAAATTAATCCCTTTTCAAGGTCAAAATGTGAATGTGGGCACACCCACAGCCAAAGGTTGTAGCATGGTGATATGGTTTGATATTGGCTAAGGGCTAGTGTACCTATGAAAATGTTCTCAATTTTTGCTGTGAGATAGGACTAAAAAAGGAGTATAATTATTTAAATTTAAAGTATAGAGAAGAAATTTTATTAATTAATACTAAAAAGAAAGAAAATAATTGGAAACTAGGAGGAAACTTTTAAAATATCCATCCTCCCCCCACTGACTGTTCTTACTGACTATATGGAAAGATAAAACTTAGGATTTTCAGTCAATCTACCCCTTGAACAATCATTTCTGTAACTCATTAGGAAGAGTAGGAGTTCTTCCTGCCATAGATTCCCCACAAGAATATTAGTCCTCTTGTGGTCACACAGTTTATAAATGGCTCTCCCCCGGATTTGCCGTTGCTAAGCATCTCCCCCCATGGGACAGTCCCCTTACAACTGCCCATGGGCCATATCAGCTCTTAGGGTGCAGTTTAAGAATGTCTTTTTTTTTACTTCAAAACTAACACTCTCCTCATCAGCTCCATCTTTATCCTAAGGAACAGTTATCTTTTATCCCTGGGGGTGGGGATATTATTAAATTAGTGCTTCAGCACGCCCAATTTCTGGTTGTCCCTGGGGCTGCGGACATTAACAATTATTGCTCTAGCAATCTCCATTTCTGGTCATCCCTGGGGCTGGGGATGTTAACAATCAGTGTTCCAGCATTCCCTAACTTCGGTCGTCTCTAGGGCCGAGGATGACAAAATTCAGTGCTTCATTAGCACCCCCCACAGGACTAGGACATCCCCCTAAAAAGCATTTTATATGTTTTAGAAGTATCAAGTCTATTCTCTATGGCTTTGTAAGACAAGTCTATGCCAAACCCGGCTCACTCTTTTATTTTTCTTTCTTACTTTGGATTTTTTCCTGTATTTTCTTTGACTTAGGTCTCAGAATTCTGTTTCTTTATTTTTTTTGAGCTGCTCCCCTTTCAGTTGAGTAGGATATATGCTTTAAGAAGGTTTATCTGGGCAAGAAGCAGTTAAAACTTAATTTTTTGGAATATCGAGGGGGGATTTTTTTTTGCCAGCCTGGGGCCAGCCCGTCCCTCCATTCCCCCCGCTCCCTGCAGGGACAGTTCCCTCCAGGGGGGGGCTTTCCTAGCCTGGCCTGGCCTGGCACCACCCAACTCCCCCACAAGACATTAGGGGTAAAACTGGGCTGTGGCATCACTCTTCCTTTCCACCCTCCCCACCACCTCCTGGGACAGCTCCCTCGGAAGGGGCTCCCAGCCCGGCCCGGCCCAGCCTCCCCCTCCCATAGGCCTCTGTGGCCATTGGGAGGGGGGAAATCCGGGCCAAAGCTGCCCGCACGTCTTTACCTCTTCAAGGCCAGAAACAAAAAAGAGTGATTCCCAGGCAGTCCTATACCAAATGTATATCTTACTAAGACAAATTTCACTTTTAATTAGCTCATTTCCCTGCCTATCTTTAAATCTAGCCCACAATTAGTGTTGCACGAGGCTCATAAAAAATCCACAAGCACACCTGACTTCCAGGAGTAGCTATTTTCCTGCCCACCAAAATGTCAATCAATCTCAAACCAACACACATGGTGCTAAACCAGCTAGAACAAGCCATGGTATCAAAGAGCAGTTGGGATGTCACAAATAGCCAATGACCTAGTAGGCAGGGGATTGCAGAGGACATAGTTATGAGTTTCCCTCAGGTAAATTCACTCTTGTTTTGCATATACAGGTCAAGTAACCTCAGTCTTCATATACTGTCACAGATATATGTAGTTAACCGAAATGAATAGGAAAGGAGATAACTAATTTAGCCCTGATTTCATAAAGAAACACTCTGTGACCTTACTTAAGATGCTGTAAGTAAAATTCCATTTTCTGTCTTTGAAAGAAGGATCCTACCTTTTTTTCTTAAAGAACGTGTAACTCAATTCATTTTGTGACCAAAGAAGATCTGCAAAAATTCATCTCTAAGAAACCTCGTGACTTACATAATTTGCTCTAATCTCATGACATTTAACAACAAAATAATGCAGACTTTTGAACACGTTCCAACAAAAAATCACCAGATGAGAGGATTAATGGTGGTATCAGTGACATGATCTGGGGCATGAGAAAGTTGACGCTAAGACAGATACATTCACTTTACTCCTTTCATCTGGGTATTTAAATAACTCTAGCCTTCCTCCTCCTCCTTCTGCAGGAGAAAAGACACCACAAAGTCCTAGTAATAATGAAATATAATGTTTCCTCCAGCTACAAGTATTCATTTTGAGAATTTGAGTCTTTGTTCAAAAGGTTAGTTTCTACTCAGCTTTTTTTCGTTTCTCGTCAGTATTCTTTCATCTTATTACTTTACATTCATGCAAAGTAAAACATATCTTGCTTATCTAATTTTATGGATGTTTTTAGCTTTGTTATTGTTATTCTAGTGCACTTTTTCAAACAGTGGCATAAATAATTTAGTCTTCTTGGGAGCTGCTGAATTTCTCAAGAGCATACATCCTATAGTGATGAGAGTCTGGAAAGAGAGGTAGGATGTGAAATGCTAGAAGCCAGCATATGTGTGCCAGCAAAGAGTTCTTCAGTGATGCGGCTGGATGCTTGCAGTTGCTTTCCAGACCCTTTCTTTCTTTGTCTACAGCAAAAGGTCCAGATCTGTTTGGTGTAATTTTTTTCTGAGCATAATGCATCCAAGTTATTTCAGAATGACAATTGTTATATATTCTTCAGATCAAGAGCAGTCTGCCCATGTACCACCCTGGCAGTCCAGAGAGATTATCCCCAACTTCTGAGAGGACAGCCTCTTTTGGCTTCAGTTAGGGTCTGTCGCTGGAGGATTGATGGGAGAGGGAAATCATTCCATCCTTTTGTAGGTTGCACTTCAGTTCTTACATGATGCTAAACATGTTGTTCATTTTACTGATGTATTTATAGTTCTTAAATGTTAATACCTATAAAGGCATTAGTCAGTTAATGACTTAAGAAAGAAAACAAACAGCACTACCAGTAGTGCCTTACAGTAGCCTGAACAGGCTGTAGAAAGTACGACTGAATGCAAATACATTGATCTTTGGCACCTAACCTGTAAAGTCATTTTCACTCATTTCAGGGAGAAGAGAGTGGTAGAAAAGAAAATCTCTGTGGAAACAAACAAGAAGGGATGAGCTCAGCTGGTGTCTGCTAGTCTCCCTGGGCACCTTCTGGGCGTTCCACAGAGGCCTGGTGTCTGCCTTGAATTAGCCTCCCTGTGGCTCCCAGATTAGTCCTCACACTTCACAGTTTTCCTTTGTGGCCCTGTGAATGACAATTATTCAGCTTTGGCACACAATCTGTGTGTTGCATAACCGGGACGAAATCTAGCATGCATCCCCACACTGTGAGGATCATGTTCAAGCAGTGTGGGCTGCCCTCCAGAACTGCAACATCAATCAAACAGCAGAAGGACGCTTTCTTTCCATAACAGGGGGAAAGATGGAGGGGTGAGGGAAGAGAGCCACTTTAATAAAACTCTGACTTTTTTATGCTGTAAACTTAGAGCAGGAGTTTCCCTGAAATCTCAAAGTCTACCTGACTTTTCCAGATCAGGTACAAAGAACCTGACAGAAGATCTACTTTCATATATGCAGAACTAAGCATCATAACTGACCCAGAGAGAAACAGATATTCTTCAAGTCTAAACTGTCCCATATTGAGCTTCATGACAGTATTGTGACATCGTTCTGACAACCCTGCCTACTGATTGCTTAATTTAATGATATGAAGCAAAACACCCATAACCCAATGAAAAAAAAAAATCACAGAAATTTATATATCATAAAAGAATCCAAAGTCCAAAAAGCCTTTAATATACAGACAGCATGGATGGAACCAGTAGCTTGTGTTAACGTGTATCTAGAGCAAAGGAATTGCAGGCATACTTCCTCTAAAGGATACAAAAACTGCCCACAAGCCTGTCTTCCACAGTGCATGTTCAGCTTCTCCATTTGGATATATAAGAGGACTTTTTTCAGCTAGGATTTTCCGAGGTAAATCAGCCAGGGTTTGAAGAGTGTTCCATTGATCATAATTCAATGATTCTGTTTTGGAACAGTGATTTTTACAGTTCCTGGACTCCTATGATCAAGTGTCCAAGGCTGTGGTTAACTTGCTTAAATTCTACTCAACTCCCCTTTCTGGAACAAGTAACTGTAGTTTGCTGACTAAGCCATTTGCTGCTTTTAATCTGCTTTTGTAAAGGAAAGTTCTGTTCCATAGTTTAGCCTTCAATTGTCACTCTCCAGCTTCTTTAAATATGAAACATGTTCCTTCTGTGTGGAATAATCTTACCTTGCCAATTGTATTTTAAAAAAGACAAACATTTTTATCTCTTGTCCTGCTTCACAAATTGTCTTGGGCTTGCACTGTACTGGACAGACTCTAGCCCTAGCAAACAGGCAGATAGATCTCCTTTCATAAGTCTCAAAAGCACTGAACTGATATCAAAGACCTTTGTATGCACCAATCATGGTCCTTCTTCATAAGCTATACAAAGCTATACCGAATATAACCAGGTTTTATATCTAACTACATCAATATTTCAGTGACTTTTATTAATTTTGTGGGTTTTTTTCTCCTCCACTGCAATTATGAACCCTTTGTCTAAAATGAGACCTGCTCAAGGGGCTGTGCTTTGGGAGGGTTTTTACCCTATTTTTCTTCATGGAGATTCTAACTAACTGCCTATCAACTTCTTTATACATAAAAAAATTATTTTATTTTTAAGCTAGACTAGATATTTCTAAGAAACTCACACTTTTTTTCCTTGGACTTCACTAAGTTAGAACACAAAAAATCTTATGCTGAGATATACCTACCCAAACTAACTTTTAGAGTTGTGTTAATTGCCTTGAGTAAATTGGTGTTTAGGTAATTGAAGGCAATTAGTGAAAAAAGAAAAGTAGTCCAGTGTAGGCAAACCATGGTTGTTCAAACAAGTAGAAAATGTAATAATTTGGCTTGACGTTCACTGCTGTTATTTTCACAGCCACAATTCATGTGGTCTTTCGTTCATCTCACATTTGTTTTTCTTGAATGTAAAAGGAGAGTCTGCAGGCGGCTAAGTTCTTTGCAGGAAAATAAAAAATGGATTTGAAGCAGAGTGAAAAATTTTGCTTTCGCTTTATTTCCACCTACTTGAAAAAGTACCCACAAAAGAGAAGAAATGAGAATTTGAATGATTAGTCAAAGATCTTCTGAGTTAGGATAGAAGTTGTAAACTGAGATATCAGTTCTGATGGGTAAAATAAAGCTTAATTGAACCAGGACATTTTGTAAAGTCAAGTTGAAGAGCCCCTCACTTAAGAGTAAAATTTGCATAAAGAAAACTGGAAATTCCAGAAACTTACACAGTCTTCTACAGCTGGTAGACCAAGGAACCATTGGAGGCTATAGTGAAGCTAAATAGTTCTTATTTATTCAGTACCTTCCAAAATCACTGGCTAACAAGTTTTGAAACTTGGAAGCCAGGTGAGTTTTTTGAGTGTGGTGAAATGTTCTAGCTAAATCCTTGAGTTTAACTGCTGAAACCGAGCCAATTATGTGTTTGTAAGCACATGGCAGGTAGAACATTCATACCAAGTTGGGGCTTGTTTCAGTGATTCATGGAATGAAAATTATGAAGGAGAAACTTATAACCTGACTAGAGTAGATGTTCAATTTTAAAAAAATCAGCTGAACTCATGAAATATCAGGATAGTATACTGAGGTGGTACTACTAGTATTTACCCATCTACTCAAGAGTTGCTGCAAATCACCCCCCAAATGTTAACAATGACCCATTCAGCAATGCTTGAAAATCCCACTACTACGTTACTGGAGCATTATGAACGGTTTGCAATCTGCACTTGGCCAGGAGAATTAGTTCTTGAAAACCTTGAACTATGAGCTATTATAGAGTACAAATGGAAACCAAGTAATTTCTTACAGAGACACAAAGTATGAAATAGTGAAACAGTTAAGGAATGATTGAAAGAGACTGTGCTTTTTCTTGATGACTCTAAAGTAAGCATTGCTGAATATAGGGTCTCACTTTACTTGGATCAATAAAAGTTCAAGGGAACATAAGGAATTGACTTTTTTTTTCTCATCTCTATCATGAGAAACTGTTTCCTAGGTCCTCACAAAGCCCTTCACCACGGCAACAGTCTTTAATTTAGAGAGTACTGAGGAAACCTGAATTCCTTCTACCAGTTCGTCTTGCACTTATGGTGAATCAGATCCATCCTGAACTGGTCATCCCTAAATAATTTTGCAAATATAGGTTCTTTTGCTAGTTTAATATTCTGTAGTCTCTGTTTAAACCAACATGTATTCACATAATAAAACATAAACATGAATCAAGAACTACAAATACACACTTAGAAAAACACCCTATAAGCAAAAACCTAGGCTTCTAGCCACGTAAAATGCTCAATTACCTTCTATTCCAAGGGTAAAAAAATGTTTCTAAGGGGAACATACCTACATTTTGTTGTTTTTTCTAAAACAGCCCAGTTTGTATTCAGCATATGGGTTGTGAATGCTGCCCACTCTCCCCTCAAGCTTGGGGAAGAACAAATAGTTGACATTGTTTTCAAAAGCTCACACAACACATCTGCCATCAGGGCAGATAGATCTATTTGCTCCTCTAACCATGTGTTTCCTCACTCCCTGATTCTCAGATAACCACAGTGGGACTGGAGAAGCTGGAATCCCACTGCAATTGAATCCGCTTTACAAAAAATCTTCTTTTGGGCTGAGATTAGGGGTGGGAGGGATAGTTATGCCCCTAGGCAAAAGGGCGCAGGCAGGAATTAATTTGCAAGCAGCTGATGTGTAGGCAATGTCTCCCCATGTGCAAAGAAAATGAAAATGTGAAGCTGATCATTACCATAAATCACTGTCCTGACAGCTTTGTTAGGTTTGATTATCATAGTAAATAAACACATCCAGTAGCATGCACAGCAGGATCAAACCTGTAGCAGCCAACTATTGAGACTGTGCATTAAAAATCAATAGAAGAATCAATAGATTAAAAAAATAAAATCTATAATGTAAATCAAGTATTGGAAAGAAAACCTGCAGATCTGAGGTTGACTAAGGTTGACTTTGTGATAAGGCTTTCTAATAAATCTCGCATTCTTTGGGGTTTTCCCCCTACATTTTAACTTCCTGTGTCACACGTCACAGTTGAAAAGAGATTTTACAAAGTCCCCAGAAGCCTGCCATACTTACCTCTTTCCTGAGAGCACTAAATGAAGGTGACATAATGCCCACATGCCCTACTTATTTTTATTAATTTCTGATTATTTTTTTTATCACAATTTATCATGGTCACAGGTAATCCTACACCTGCCAAAACACATTAAAACATGCGGAGTCAGGCACATAAAATCATAGATGTTATTTGTTTATTTAGTCAGACATTCCTTCATGATTATACTTAATGGTTAGAACTTTGGAATTATATTACTTCTTGTGAAAAGCTGCTCATTAATCTTAGGTTGCTGCATTTGCACTGCATGAAGGAAGTATATATTTAATTTAGAGAGAAAAAGTTATCTTCGGGTCCATTAAAAATTCAGACCTTCACAGTGAGACGCACTGCTTGCAAAATACATCCCACACCCACACCTGCAGCTGAACCTCCAACCTGGAATGGGTTGTGGTATGATACCCCAACTCAAAAATAATGTCTTAACTTCACAGAAGCTCTATCCTATTTTTGGAGGATAAAAACTGTACTGGACAACTTTGGAGGCAGAATATGTTAGCTGGTGTTGATGCCTTAAGTTTTAACTTTTCTATATTTCAGATTCTTTGCTGTTTCAGTGTGTAGTTCTGAGCTTCATATTAAAGAGTTAGTAAGCTTTCTTCACAGAGTAGGTAGACAAAACAATTCCTTTCTATCTTGGGACCAAGGACATATTTTAGGCCCAAGTGTGTAAACAACTGTAGAGAAAGAGAGGGAACAAGGAGGATGGAGTTTCGTAACCTGGAGCCATGGTCGGACGATTGACTCAAATATGCTAATGGACCAAAACCTATAAAAGTGTGAGACCTCGTGACTGGGGATCCATTTTTCGTGATCACTATGTGTATTTGACTTGGACGTAGCCCCAGCGGGGTTCCTGCACTGCCCAAGCCATACCCTTTCAATAAATACCTTTTATTCTAGTGTCTGTTTCCAGGTCAGCCTTCCCAGGCATCACTATTGAGAAACTCTAGGCAGTTACTACACCCTCCCAGGATTGTAAGCCTAGAAATAGCCAGGGATGGCCCAGTGCTTTCAAACTGAATTAAATGAGCTTCTCCATTTTCTGACAGGCTCTAGCAAAATGCTGTGTAGTGCCACAGAACCAAGCTGTAGATGGTAATGCTGAGTCTGAAGGATCTACCTTTGTAATTATATGCTGTACAAAGTGTTCCGCATAACAGATTATGCAGCAAATCAACTTTCAGCTGTGTTATTTTGGGTTGTCACTGTGTAACAACAACAGAACAACAACATAACTACTTGTATGAGCTACCTATAGCAAAGATAAATACTGTTCTGTCTTTCTTCAATACTTGGAACGGGATAGTCCTCTTGTGTCTCTTTTCACACTAAATATATATTTAAAAAGTAAGGACCAGAGAAATTTAGGCAACTCCAAGAATTCTACCATGGCATTATCATAATTTGTGAGACTTCTAGGAAATTCCTTTCAAAATTTATAACAAATTCAAAGTCATGATAACATATGAGTTCACACTGGATTAAAAAAAGACCAAGAAAAAAGAAAATAAAGGAGAATTATTCTCTTTTGTGGGATTTGTTTTCTTTTTTACTTATTTGCCTGGAGAATTTAGATTAATTTTTAAGAGGTACTTAGAATCTTGACATTACATGCTTGAAGTTCTTCATATTTTTAAAGGCTTTCTAGTTCAGGACTTCAGACAATAAAAATAATCCTACCTTCAAGCTAATGCTTTTAAATGAAACAGTCTCATTCTTAGATCCCTCTGCTCAGCAAGCCAAAACTGTATTTTCTTCATATTTTTTCCCTTTGGATCAGGAGCATACATTAGTTTGTTCCTAGATAGTCTTTTCTAAGGATGTCACTATCCTAAAATCCCAGCCTTCTAGAACCCAGCTTTTTCTATCCAAAGGCTATCTTGTCCATAGAAGCAAAATGTGGCTTTTCTTACAAAGCTGTCTTTGCATTAGAAATTCAGTGTCGCATGGTAAACTACTGTTGACAGAAGGTTTTCAGTGAAATTTGTAACTAAACACACAAAGAGACATGCAGGACATTGCCAATGCAGACCCAACTGTGTCCTTGCTGTTTGAATGTCTGCCTAGGGGCGTGAAAAGGGAAACCAGCAAATTAATTAGCTCAATTTCCCCACTGAAACAAAAGTCTAGGCAACAGGAATGCCTCCCTTCCCCCTTCCAGTTTTCTATAATAGTCAATTAAACTACTTAAGCCCAAGAATTAAAGCAGCATCAGGTCCACTTCACAGGTGAGCTTTGGTTGCAAATGGAAGAGGCAAACCTGAATTAACCTTATTTTTCATTGCTTTTGGCTCCCCAGATTTCTAAGCAGGAAAGAGATATTTGACTCTGCCTTCCTCTGAAGTTTCTTAAGGGAAATTTGAATATTTGAATCTTCCTATCTACAACTGGATTTACTACTCACCTTTCCATAGTGTGCACTTGTGCATCCTCTCAAGCACAGGTTCTGCACAGGTGTGAGTGAGCCTGGGAAACTCTTGTCAATGCCAGGTGAGACATGAAGAAGAAAGAATACAGCCTTATTTGGAGTTTGGCATTTTGTTTCTATTTGCCAACCCTTGGCAAATACAACTATATTTGGGAATGAAGACTATGTGATATAAAAGTAAAAGGAAGCAAATAAATGTAGTGTTTTCCCACAATATTTTCCTTCTAGCAAATGTCTCAGACCTGAAGCAAAGTTTTAGTTTGAGTAGCCTTCAGGGAACCAACTTGCTGACCTGCCATCCTCAAATGGCTCTGTGTATAATGCTATAATCCCTGTGAGCAGATCAATTACCCACTGGCGGAGAAGCTTTGCAGGCCTACACAAAAATGCAGGACCTGTCCCAGCAGTTAATCTAGTCATTCCTGTCTGAACACAGGGGAAAGAAAGAAGTAGAGCATCCCGTCCATCTCTTTTTGTATTTGCTGTATAATTTACTGATCTTTTTACTCTCATTCTTGCTGCTGAGATAGGTGACTTCTGAGACGTCTGTAATCACAGGCATTGCAATCAGCTCTCCTGCTAGCAACAGTTCACTGTAGCCTTTTGCACAATCCCACTTTTCGTCACTTCTGACACAAATTATTATTGCTCGAATTGTTTACTGTTTTCTTTTGTGGACTGAATTATACGTTATCCCTAATTTCAATAAAGTGGGTTTGACTGTTTCCAAGAGTGCAATTTTTAGGGGGAAGCAGAAATAAATTGTTTAAGTCATGTTTGCAAAGATGCAATTTCTGTAACCTTTCTTGCTATAGCTCCAAGGCTTTCTGATCCCCATGAAAAGACACTCAAATTATGACCTTTAAATTATCGTGTAAGCTATTCATATGTACCTCACCACAGACAGTCACAAGTTCTGTTTAACTCATTTTCTGGATGGCTACATTGAAAGCTGATTTTTTAATTACATAGGTGCTGGTCAGATGTGGCTGCAGCCATTCTGTGTTGCATAGAGCAAGCTAATTCATAGTGTGGGAAAAGAAATCAGGTCCTAGAGAGCTCATATTTACCAAAAATGAATGGATACATTTAGTTTAAATTCTCTGCACATTGGTTTCCAAGATGCAAACACTTCCTTTGTTTCACTGGTACGGTGAGGAAAGAATCCTTGACACAGTTTGAAAGTGCACTGATAAGAATTATTTTTTTAAAATGCACTTTTGAGGAAATTAACAACGCAGTATTTGAAGCACAGTCTGAATGCATGAAATTACCTTGAACAACAACAAAAAGTATTAATTGTCATTAACTGGAAACTCCAAGAATAGTATTTATCAATAAATATTGAAAAGGTTATGCAAAACAAGAGAAGCATGGGACATTGAGATTGAGTAAATCTTTTTCAACATAGATACATAAGGCACTGACCCAAGTTCATTCTGACAGCCTTACAGAATGCAACTTCCTAGCACTTGAGTAATTGAATATGCGCACTTATTAATATCCTCTGTTAGCAGAGGAAAGCTTTATGCACATCCTTTACACCACTGAACTTGGAAGACCCCAAGCAAATTTTGATGACTGTGTTAAGCACTTTATCAGTATAATCAAAATGTCTATGCTAGTAAGGCTCTGTACTGATAAATGTTATTGCAAGCAAAAAAGGTGATACTAAGACCACAAAGATACATGTTTTTCTTCATTCTTCAACCTTCTCAGACCTTTTTTAAAAAATTTTTCATTTCTTTATTTTTAAACTGTCATTGCTTTATTTGTGGCAAAGAATATACTTTAAAATTTTCTGGCACCTAGAGTCAAAGAAGGTGTATTTAAATTTAGATTTAAATAAATAAATAGATCTATCTCAATGTGTTGAAAAAAAACACTCTAGATTTTTTTGCCTTATTCCAGGAGAAGGAGTTCATTCCACATACAGAAATACATTAATATATTAATTCTGAACCTGTCACTGTTGTATGGCTAAATAAAAGCAACTTCAAACTAGTTTTACTTCTGTATTGCTATGGTTTTGCCTATGAAGCTGGGGTTGTGGAAGACAAATGACACACCTTTTGTTCCCTATAAATATTTCTGAAAGAGGCTATACATATTTCTCTATTCCTTTTGTGTTCTGAGCCATTGTGTAAAAGCGTAAATATGTATCATCTGACATTCCTATTGACCTGTGTCTTCATACTGATTAGACTGCTGCTAAAAATTATGTACTGGATTAAATAGATTAGTATTTTTCTTACATGCAGATGAGGTGACTCATTGCTTTTATAGATAATAAATCATCAATCAATGAGCTGAGCTCCATTATAAAGACACATTCTGTACACATACAAAGGTGAGCTACTAAATACTTTTGAAAATTCTACTTGCCATGGATTCTGCTTTAGAATATTTTTTTTCATAGCATTTTTTTCTATCATCCATACATATCCATATATAATTCCATAGTGGAACTAAAAAAATTTGCAGGAGAAACAGTTCAAAATTACTCCAACTGCAACATGAATACACTTAGATATTTTGAAATAAAAAAAACCACCCAAACTTCTCAGTGAAGAGCACAAACAGTATTTCACTGTATCTAGTTACAAGCAGATAGAGTAATACAACTAAAAGCTACTGCTGCTTATTCCTTGGAACTGCAGCTGAAGAACAAAATAAATTTGTTGAACAGATTGGGGAGGGGGAGGTGGGGATGGGGAGATGGGGAGAGGACATGGAGAAAGAAGACCAGATAAAAAGAACTGAGTGCATTCCAAAGTAATAAAACTCCCTGGTAAAACCCCAACTGACATTTTTAAACAGACAAGAATAAGAAAGGAAATAGAGTCAAAATATAGTCAGGAAAGAAAAGTAAGACAGAAAGGGAATTTAGAATAGGGGATTTAGGAGTTTAGAATTCTTTGTGAAAATTAGAGATGGACCACAGCAAGAAGGCTTGATCCAGAAACCTCTAAATTTTGGAGGACACTCAATAGTTTGAACAGGATTAGAGTTCTACAAAGTTGCTTTTTTTATAATGGACCTACAGTCAAACACCACTTCCAAACACTGGGTTAGTTTGAGAGTGTCTTTTTATTCACATCCTGAATCTTCCACCCATGTCTGCTGGAAATCTTACATTAAAGCAATTGTTGAAAAACAGTATGGTGAGCCAAGATTCTGTTTTCACCAGTTCAGTCTCCTGAGCTAGTCTAGGCCACCACTTTCGTCTGCTGGAAATAGTGTTGGAGATTCAACCTGGGCAGCTTGAACGCCTTTCTGCAGCACACAGACAGAGGTTTTATTGTAAGCTTCCCTTTTCAGGACTTCAGTCCCTCCTACACAGTTCAGTAACCAGTTAATTTATATATTCTGCCTGAAGCACTCCCTCTGGCTTCATAATACAATCTCTGAAATGAAGAAAACTTACCTAAAAGCGGATACAGCCATTCCCAGGCCACTTATTCAGCTCTAGGCTACCTGCTGGCATGAAGACACTTGTAGCCAGCTCCGTGTCCCAGGGCAGTCTGCAGTGCTGAATGACGGCCAGCCCTCTGCTGTGCTCTCCAAGCAGCCACCTTCCTGCCACACAGCACTTTGCTACGGCAGTTTTTCCACTACATTCCCTATGTGACATTCCTGTTCTTCCCAGGTCACTGGGAAGATTTTACTTTGGAATCGGCCTGCTTGCAAACAGGTTTTATACTTACAGGAGATTGGAGGGGGGAGAAAAAAAAAAGAGGACAGGTTGGTTGAAACAAGTAGCTTATGAGCGCTAGATATATACATATTTTTCTTGTGTGAAGTTCAAATAGTGTCTTAGGAAGATGTAAACTCCAATTCCCTCTTTTCCCTGCAATTTTTGTGATTCTGGTGGTTTCTGTACCCTGGGGATTTTCTGATGCATACTGTGGGAAGGGTCACAACAGCGCACTTTCCTGTGTGGGAACATTAACAAGGTCTCTCCTCTTTATGCTGCCTAACTCCTCTAGCAAACTTACCTGAAGTAAGCCAGTAGATCCAAAATTATTTGGAGGACATATGGTGGTGGACAGTAAAATGAAAATAATAGAGCTGAAGGTCAATATAATTATTGTACAACACCACCCTCCAACACCCCCAAAATATCTACACAAACTAACCATGCAAGAGGAATTGAAAGGACTTTTAGGCTCACTTAGGTTTAGGTTTAAGAACTTTCCAGTATGCTCCATATGTAGCACCCCTACAGAAAGGTGAGCAATAGGGACTACCATTCAAATTGGTAATGCAGCGTGTTTACTAAGCAGCTTTTTCTTAGGTCCTAACTCTTACATACTAGCAGTTAACTCCCTAATATCATCAAGGTATTTCCACATACATTGGTAAAACAATACCATACTAATATAGTGCCTTTTTTTCCAATAAATAATGTGTTGTGCGGTCACAGGTTTGTGCCTCAGTATGCAGGAGTGGAAAACAGATTTCCTGTATTTCTAGAATGTTTATGATCTCAAAAAGTTGAACTGAAAAATTGAAGCATTAAGCTTTTCCCACAAGCAAGAAAGAGCCTGTGTATCCTAACTGCAACTATCAATTTTTTGAAAGAAATACTCAACATTGAGATTATTTTTTGTTTTAAAATATAAACTATTCAACATTGTTAAATGGATAATAGCTTTAAATTTAAAAAAACTGATATAAAGTGTAAATTTGAATGTTTTGACAAATTTTTAAAAATATAGTTTTCTTTTTTAACTGGAAGATTCAGCAAAACATATATATACTGAGGCTCTAGTTATGGGAAATACTCTTTTGGATAACTTCAACAGCAAATCCCACAAACTTTTGTTGTTGCCATTTCTATCATGCTTCTCTCAACTCAAAACTACTATGGACTTACTATTTTTTATTTTAATGCTGCACAATTTTTAAAGCTACAATATTTTTTTGTATTTTGTACATAAAACACATTTTAAATGTGGCATCCCTTACCTCATTCTGAATGGACAGGAAAAGAATTAAATATTTCCTTTTTTCAGAAAAATAGCCACTTTCATTTTTGATACAGTTCAGTTTTGCCAAGAGTCCCATCAGAGAATTATGGGGGTCCTTCTGCAGTGTTTTCCTGGAGGCACGTTATTATTAGACTCATTATCCTGTACCTCCCTTGTGATCCTGGTGAGACTAACACGGAAGCGGAAACTTCAAGCAGCATTTCCCACAGAAACTGGCTGGCAGGTAAAGACAGTCTGATGCTTTTAGCACAGAAGTATAATGTAAGAAGGAAAAGAAGCAGATAACTTGCAGCCCATGATGTTCATAAGGGACCTGGGAATTGGGATAGCTTTGGCTTTAAAAAAAAATTTAAAAATCAGCATGAAGAATGTAGATTACTTTATTCCACTATCCAATAATTCTATTTATATTAAATCAACAAAGAAGTGAGACACCAAAATAGAAGTTTTTTCTCCAACTGTGATTCAGGACGGGCCTTGGAAGAGTAATTTATATGAGGGCAAAGGTATATTTATTTTTCCATATAAAATATACATTTTGCAAAATCAAGTTGCAACTTTTAGTTACCTTTCATTTTCATATTTTTATTCATTACCTTCTGAGCAATTCCTTTTAAGAAAAAAAATGTTTTATAAAAACACTCTGGCAGGAATACCAGAATATGCTTTTGGATCTCTAAGGAGATTTTGTCTCATGATTCATCCTGCACAATCTGATCCCAAATTATTGCTTTTTATGTTCAAATATTTTCTTATGTAAGCAGGAATTCATATACTCATGGCATGGGAAAAATGTGGTAAATCATATTCCAATGCACACATACAACCTGTCATGTTTAACTCCCAAAGATTTTTAAATAGCCCAAAGAAAAACACAAATAAAATGAAATGCAAATAAAGCTAATTCTAAAAGTAGAAAGAAAAACACTGTTCCCTACATATATTCCTGAAATGTTTCACCAAATTAATGTTGGTTATATAATACTTAGATATAGGTTTTCATGGTTTTATTGACAACAATGATCAGCACTTAATTTGAAAACCCTACATGTAATTCAACAATCCTCAAAATCTTTTTGTAATAAGCAAACAAATTTTATTTTTGAAAGATGAAAAAAAAAGTACAGTGAACGACTTCATTATGGCTAAACTTGAAATCAGTGAGAATCAGTTCTGAAATGTAAGGGTTCTGAGAGTCATCTCCAGCATTGAAGTCATTGGATTCTTTAATTGCGCGTGGGAAAGGAGGTGGGTTGACCTTGACCGGGGCACCAGCTTGCCTCTCTAAACGGACTGGATTCCCAAGGAGGACACACTCTGCTTGGGCACACCTAAGCCTCTCACTGACCAACACGAGCATGCTGCCTTTGCAGCCAGCCTAAGGAGGAATTTGCTCTTCACCCCTCACTTCCTTTTCTGCTGTAGAAACATGTTTCTTCAGAAACTTATACAGCTATTTACCCCTTGCTCCTTCACCTGTTGCTCTAAAATTCCCTGAATTTTCCCTAATAATTTATTAAGATTAGAGTATGTTTAACTCAAAGAGCTATTAAAGTTGGATTTCATCCCATCTCAAGGCTTGCTTTTGCCACAAGGCCTACCGAACACTGCCAGACAGTAATGTGCAGCCAAGAAAATAGATTAATTGGTTGATAGCTACCCTTCTGTAAATGAGCTCATCCTCCCACTATCCAATTCTACCAATTTCTTCATCCGCATGTTGTTTCTTGTAATTCATCTATGTCTTAATCTTCTGGAAGCACAGTAAGATTTTTTCAATACCTTGGTATTATCTCTATTAGAATACCAGCTCCAGAAAGGGGGTCAAGGGTGCTCCTGCACCATAAACCCTTACTTTGTTCTCCACAAGTTACTGTCCTATTATAACATAAAACAATAACTGATGCCATTATAACCGAATCTTAGTATTTCTCTTTGCTGCCTTAATTTGCCCCAGTGTTTTGCCCAGGTGTTATGTTGTCTCCTGACAAGATTCAGGACTTTGTTATATTTTGTATCCCCTGACCAGTTGAGGAGCAGTGATAGAGAGACTTTGGTGAGGGTCTGGCAATCAGTCTTGACCACACTCATTTAAGCAAATCTGGTTTAAGAGGGATGAACACTCCGTCCTTTTTAAAAAAAAGTCTATCAGGTTTAATAGACCTTGATTTTGGCACCATTAGGTCACTAAATCTTTCTCGTTTTGGAGTCTCTTTAAACTTCTGATTCCTGTTGTTTGTATTTTCTTTTACAAATATCCAGGTTTGGGAAAACTTTGTTTTTCTACACTTCTTTCCATTGTGCATCTTTAATAAAGACAAAAATTTAAAAATATTCAGAAATTAATAAAAAGTCTATTCAACCTCCCAACCCCCAAACTCCTCCATAATACCAAAATGTCTCATAAAAGTATACATAACTAAAAGCATAAGTAAACTAACAGTGATTTGGGGCAAAGATATGTGCATTTATATGTTTTATTTTCTTGCCAGAAATTCAAGTTCTTTTCCCCAAGTTTTGTAAGGCAGTTGAAGATAGAAGGAAGTAGAGAGGGGTGGCATCTAATTTTGTTATTTATTTTCTTGAATTAAATTCTGTGACTCTTCAAAAAACTTTTTCACTTTGAATATGAAACAAGACTCCTCTATGCATTAATACACTTAAATTTCAAATGTTAGCAAGTTTTATTCCTCCATTTATCCATTCTTCAATCATCAAAGTTTATTTGACAAGTTTTTATAATCCAAATACCAGTGTATATCTAAGTAATCTCAACACTCCCGCAATAACATGAGATATCAAAATAACAACAAAGATACTATAGTAGATAATCTAAATCTACCCCTGCTCACAGTAATTTCAAGGTAAAATTCTCAAACACCAGATGTTTAAAAGGTTATTTTAAAAGTTAGGAAAAGAAATAAAAAGGTTACATGATGTGTATAAAAAGAAATGATCACTTTTTGTCATGTTTCATCAACATAGAAACTGGTCTCCTTAGCTCAGAAAAGAAAAGTCAAGCATTAGCAGAGCAATAAACTCTCATTATCAAGAGTTCTGGATTTCTGTTCTGAGTTAAAATATCTGGGTTTTTTAAAATTTATTTTGTTTTGTCTTTTTTGTGGGTGGGTGAGCTTTTTTTTTTACATTTCTTCTCACAACTTACAAAATATAAGCCCACTCCCAGTTCCTGTGAATCAGAATTTTATCTGATTTTATATCCTTTTTCACATCTTCTTTGAAAATCAGAAACTATGAGAATAGAAGCACGGTATCCTCTGGGTTACAAGAAGTCAGAAGCTGCCTGTGAATTCCCTGAACATTACGATTGTGTTTAGTGTAATGCTTTTCTACCCCTAACTCCCAGCACTATAACCCCTTTCCCAATGCCCTGGGGCCTAAGATACCTGTTCCAATTTCAGGCCAACTTTTCACCTCTGGAGTAAATGGCAGCAAATGTTATTACTGATTGTAATGTCACCGCATGTATCTGTCACCATTTCATTATTTATTCAAACAAGAGAATTGAAGACAGGCAAGAAATACATACACGACTACTACTTCAATCCTTGGTAATGGAATCACTTTCTGTCATCACTATTTTTAGTGAAGCTTGTTTCCAATCAAAGGCAAGAGGCATTATCAAGGAAATAACTTATTCTAGCATCACATTACTGGCCATTTCTAGACAAATTGCTGTTGCTTCAGAAAATCTGAGGTCCCAAGGTTCTTTTCATTCATTTACTGAGAGTTTCTCTCATTTGAGAGAAAAGACAGGGATCTTCCAGAGGGGTACTTTCTTCCAAACTTGTCCTCTTGAATTTAGGCAGTTTATGGGAACAATGACTGCTGACAAGTTCCTTATTACCAGCAATTAATGGCCAGTTTGTTAATTAGTGTCCTGAGGCAAAGTTAATGTAGCATTTCCAGCAGAATCCAAAACAAAAACATAGAATATTTTTGGATACGGGCTAACAGTTCTGTTTTATTCAGTATTTTGCTAACAAGGACAGATTTTCTTGTCTAAACCAGTGGACTGCAAAGTGCACGTACCAGGAAAAGAAATCAGCTTCATTAAAAGGAAAAATAATAATAAACTGGCTATGGTCTTTTTTCTGACCCAGAACATGGCAAGTTCCCAGTACATTCAGGAAAGAATAAAAATTCAAAAAGAACACAGAAAAAAAAAGGGGGGAAAAAAAGGAGGATGTGAAAGTGTTTTCTCTTCCTTTTCAATGAAAATGCCAATCAATCCCAGAGGCTTCCTGACAGATTCTTTCCCTAGCCCCTATTATTCAAAGAAAAATAATCATCATTGGACCAGATGACCCACTGTCCTCTCTTCCAATCTTATCCTTTCTGCTATTCTGTGATCTATCAACTACTGAAAATGCCTTCAATGATCTAACAACTTTCTTTTACTTTTAAAAAATCCAAAACAAAACATCCCACAAACTGATGGAGTTTCAACTCAGAACTGCTGTTTGTTTTGGAGATATTTCTGCTTATTACAAAATTATGAACTTTACAAAGGCAAATTCAGAAACTATCACATACCCTACCCTGTTCCCCATATTCCCCTGGACTCTCAGAGCTGTGATTTTCATCTTTTTCTCATCTACTGAGCAGAGACCTATGGGACATCTCTCTTATGAGTAAGGGTACTCCTGGAGCAGTGTCTTCACTGGACATCAGACTTTTTCAGGATTTCCTACAGGATTTCTAACAGTATGGTACTCAGAGGCCTCCAGAAAAGGAACAGAAATAATTCTTGAACTGATTGGAAAACCCACTTCCAGTTCTAAAACAACAAAAATTCCTCCAGCAACCACATGACAGAGGATCACAAAGCTTTCTAGGAGTGACCTCCATTGTCACTATTTCTACATGCTCTAGGCTGCTCCTCATATTTCCCTGTGCCAGTTAAATAAGGCAAAACTGCTGCTGGCCTCTGCTGTACGTAAGGGACACTTTAAAGGCCATGGCTTTCTGCTCAACTTTCCATAAACCTGACAGCCAGAAACAAGAGCTGACCCATCTGGCTCCTCTCTGAGCCACGCAGACAGTAGAGTCGAGGCAGCCGTGCCAGCACAAATGACTCCGAACAGCTCAGAGGGAGGTTTCTCCAACAGAGAGGTTGAATTTTCATGCTGCAACAGCTCATTTCATGACTCTTCAGGAAGAGGTGGGCTACAGCTGGCACCTATAGTCACTTCAGGCATCGATGAGAACATACTCTGTATCACTGAGTGATAAAACCCTACAAAAAAAATATAAAGCTGAATACTATAAATATGAAATTTTATTTGTTACTATGGCATAGTCAGGCTGATTTAACTTCAGACTTTGCATCAGCCAAACACAACTTTCAGACACGAAACATTTATAAATGTCTGCATTTAATTACAATCGTAAAACTTCATAAAATAATTCTCTAAATATGTTAAACCACATGAAATGCAATCAAAGCTGAACCATATTTTTAAAAATTGCACAAGTTTTTAATTGTATAAACTATATTAAATTTTAATACTAGCCAAGATCTATGTGCTTACAAAAAAACCAAAGTAAGGCATGCACAAAAAGGCTTGTTGGTGATGGAGTGAATACTTCCCCCACAGAGCGATTCATGAAGTACGGTGTCAGAATTCTTCAGAGAGTAATCAGGGTTTCATTTGTTTGGTTAATGTATTCATTACTGACGAGAACTATGCTATATATAAAAGGAGAATAATCAAGAGCCATCTTTTACATGCTTTTCCCTTCATCCCATCTCCTAATGAAAAGCAAATCATTTAAGTTATGAACGACTTAATGATTAACTTAAGGCAGTCTATAAATTTTTATATATGTATTTATAGTTTACAACACAATAAAAAAATAGGATTTTTAGGATTTCTCTGTTACCCTTTCCTTTTGAGTTTTTTATATGAGTGTCTTTGTGAAGAAAGCATTGTCATCTGATAATATGTAAAGAATTGACAACACTGACATTGTTTTGACACAGTGGTTTGGCATAAATTGCTGAGTCCATTTATGTAGTATCAACTGCATTTATAAAAGTAAAGAGGGAGAGCCTAAGAACTCTCATGTGATTCATGTAAAATTTACTCCCAAAGAGTGCAGGCCTAAGAAATCTGGACCTTCATCATCTTACCATTCATTTTTAAATAGGGGTTGTTGACTTCAGCCAGTTACCGTTTTTTTCTATGGTCCGTGTGGGGTTAACACATTATGTGTGAACTGTAAAGCAAGACAAGGCTGTTCTCAGGTCTTATTGCAATAGGAGGTCTCAACCAAAGGCTGAATCTAGAAAGGACATCTGAACAGGTACTAAAGTTTTACACTGATTCTGACTGTAGATAATATAAGGATTTTGTCAGTTGGCTTAA
The DNA here is from genome assembly GCA_013400315.1 of Bombycilla garrulus. Classification (NCBI taxonomy): domain Eukaryota; kingdom Metazoa; phylum Chordata; class Aves; order Passeriformes; family Bombycillidae; genus Bombycilla; species Bombycilla garrulus. The sequence goes on along the minus strand of VXBU01015071.1, from coordinate 296,638 downwards.
AGAAAGGCTAATGCAAACCCAGAAGGGTTCTGCAGAACCACTATACAAATGTTCTCAAAGGAGTATTTGATAACACTTTGCTTATTAAATACTAGTAAATGCTAGTAAATACTAGTTAAACAGTGTAGCACATCTCACATATAAGCAACCAAAAATCTTTCCAAGACAATGTTCAGGGGGGAGATGTCAGGCTAGTTTTGCCAAACTATACACTCCCATAAATCAAATGACCCTGTTTCTGATCTGTCTTCACTTAAGGAGTGTGTATTAGGTTAATTAACACATCTTTATAATCTTGACATCTCATGTTTGAAGCAAGAGCATAAACCTAAGTATAATTGTTGCCACTGAGTTTGATAATTTTGGAAGGCTGAACAGAGACTGAACTCTTCTAAGATAGTGAGGACTTCACATGGAATGCCCCCAAAACATAGGATGAATAGTGTTTTTCAGGGATTGGCACTGGAAGGAGTGACATTTAACAGCTCTCTCAATGACATGGGCAGTAGGATTGAGTGCAACAGGTGTGCTGACAACACCAGGAAGTGTTGTGCAGTCAAGACACTGGAGGGAAGGGATGCCATCCAGTGGGACCTTGAGAAGTTTGAGAGGTGAGCCAGGGCAGACCTCATTAAGTTCAACAGAGTGCAAGGTGCTGAACATGGCTCAAATTAATCCAACAAATGAATATAGGATGGTTGAAGAATGATTTGGGAGCAATCCTGAGGAAAAGCACTTGGTTGATGTGACCTGTCAGTGTGCACTGGAAGCCCAGAAGGCCAATGGTGTCCTGGGCCGCATCAAAAGCAGTGTCCTAGCAGGAAAAGGGAGGGGATGATCCCCCTCTACTCTACTCTGTTCTGGTGAGAACCCACCTGGAATTTGGCATCCAGGTGTGGGGTCCCCAACATAAGAAGGATGTGAAACTGCTGGAGCGGATCCAGAGGCAGGCCACAAAGGTACTCAGAAGGGTGTAATACCTCTCCCATGAAGACAGGACAAGAAAGCTGGGGTTGTTCATCCTGAAGAAGAGAAGGCTCCCCTTATAGCAGCCTTTCAGTAACTAAAGGGGACTTGTAAAAAAACTGGAGAGGGTCTTTATACAAAGGTCATGTAGTGCTAGAACCAGGGGGAGTGGCTCTAAACTGAAAGAGGGTAGATTCTCTTCAGACATCAGGAAGAAATTCTTTAGTGTGAGGTCCTTGAGACACTGGAACAGATGGCCCAAAGAAGCTGTGGATATCCCATCCCTGGAAGAATTTGAGGCCAGGTAGAACTGGGCTTTGAGAAACCTGGTCTGGTGGAAGGTGTGTCAGCCTGTGGCAGGGGGTTGGAACCAGATGGTGTTTAAGGTCTCTCCAAACCCAAAACGCTCAATGCTAGAAGCTAATGAAATTTTTATTCAAGTAGCTTATTCAAGCTATGTTAATTAGATGTTCCAGCATTACAATACAGAAGTATGGCACAAAGCCACACAAAACAGAAGTGGCAGGCGAAGGACAAAAATGTTTACATATAGAAGAGAATTTAACTAAGAGAATCCCCACCACAGAACTGGCTTTGTTGAAAATTACTTTGTTGGAGAACACAACAACAACTGCAGGGCAAGACGGACCTAATGTGACAGAATGATAACAATAGACTGGGATTTTAGGAGAGTTGCATCAGGAGTGAAGGATGACATATGGCCTGGCTTCCTTCCTATTCAAAGATGATCCATTTCCTAGCTGGACACAGCACCTCCAAACTACAGCGGGTTTAATATTGTTTCTAAACAAGCACAGTTTTACTTTTCATTTTGAAAGTGAGGGAAGGGAAATACCTTTTCAGTTTTAGATGCTGTTATCCTATTATGTGAAGGATGAGAAATTCAATGAAATCATGTAGGCCTATACACAGGTAAGTCATCCATGTGAAATGTGTACTACCCTATGCAAAAAAAAAAAATCTATTATGATTGGGATATTTATCTATTATTATTATTATCATTATTAATGTTAGTATCATGAATGTTAATGTTGAATCATGTGGTAAACGCCTGGGTAATGCTTCTACCCTTGTCTCCATGCAGTTGATGTGTTCAAGTGATTAGAATGAAAACTTTAGTTAGGAGAAAGGGTATGTTGAAAATACAGCAATAGCTGCAGTCTAACCTGCCTCCACCTGTCCACCCACGCAGCTACCTGTATCAGTCAGGAAATAGGTGACTAATATTTGCTCACTTTTGGGAATTTGTTTAACATTGCTGAATGATTCATAGAAACAGAGATGTGGAATAATAACTTTTAAGGATAAATACAAAACAAAATTAATCCATTCATTCAACAGATACACATTCATTGGTACAGAATATAACTGGGCTCTCCTCTCCTCTCCTCTCCTCTCCTCCTTTTTTTTTTCATTCCCAGTGTTATTTATGGAGCTAAAGAGATCTGCTTGGTACCTCTGCAGTACCATTTTTGAAATTGTATCTGGTCAGGAGAAGCATAGAGTCTCTTTTCCGTTCCTGAATAAAACTTCACTATGATCACCAAAAAAAAAAAAAAAAAAAAAAAAAAAAAAAAAAAAAAAT